>CM056584.1:4406241-4486241 GCA_029721435.1 Gymnothorax reevesii | reverse complement strand
CTGAAAAAGCAATTAATATTCAAGAGAATCAGCAGAAAGAACATTTAACAAGTAATTAGCAAGTCAACTGGCATCAGGTTTGTAACATGATTGGCTATAAAAGGGACGTCTTAGAGAGGCTGAGTCACTCAGAAGTAAAGATGGCCAGAGGCTCTCCAACCTGTGAAGGCTTGCGTAAAAAAAAACGTGGAATACTTGGAACAGTATTCCACGTTTGGAACAAACGTGGAACAATGTTCCTCAACATCAAATTGCAAAGACTTTGAAGGTCTCATCATCGACAGTGCAGAACATCATCAAAAGATTCAGAGAAACAGGAAAAATCTCTGTATATAAGGGACAAGGCCGAGGACCTTTACTGGATGCCCGTGATCTTCGGGCCCTCAGATGCCACTGCATCACTCACCGGCATGATTCCGTCATTGACATTACTAAATGGGTCCAGGAATACTTCAAGAAACCACTGTCTGTAAACACAATCCGCCGTGCCATCCACAGATGCCACCTAAAGCTCTGTCATACAAAAAGGAAGCCATTGTTGTGCATGATCCAGAAGCGCCGCCGTGTTCTGTAGGCCAAAGCTCATTTAAAATGGACTGTAGCAAAGTGGCAAAGTGTCCTGTGGTCAGACGAGTTCAAATTTGACATTCTTGTTGGAAATCATGGGCATCGTGTCCTCCGGGCTAAAGAGGAGAAAGACCACCCCTCCTGTTATCAGCGTTCAGTTCAAAAGCCAGCATTTCTGATGGTATGGGGATGCATTAGTGCATATGGTGTGGGACACTTGCATGTTTTAAAAAGCACCATGAATGCTGAAAGGTATATAAAGGTTTTAGAGCAACTTATGCTCCCCTCCAGACGACATCTATTCCAGGGAAGGCATTGTGTATTTCAGCAGGACAATGCAAAACCACATACTGCAGCTATTACAACAGCATGGCTTCGAAGTAGAAGACTCCGTGTGCTGAACTGGCCTGCCTGCAGTCCTGATCTTTCACCAATTGAGAACATTTGGCGCATAATTAAGCGAAAAGTCTGTCAAAGGAGACCCAAAACTCTCCAGCAGCTGGAAGCCTGTATTAAACAAGAGTGGGATCAAATTCCAATGGCTAAACTCAAGAAACTTGTCTCCTCAATGCCCAGTCGCCTCCACTCTGTCTTAAAAAGAAGAGGGGATGATGCACCATGGTAAACAGGCCCCTGTCCCAACTTTTTCAGACCTGTAGCAGCCATCAAATTTGAAATGAGCTCATTTTGTGGATAAAATTGTAAAGTTTCTCAGTTTCAACATTTGCTATATTATCTCTGTTCTGTTATGAATAAAATACTAGCTGGTGTGATTTGAAAGTCATTGCCTTTTGATTTTATTCACAGTTTACACTTTGCAGGGCTGGCGATAAGCGGTATCGCATCGCAAAATGCGATCAACTGCAACGAGCTCTTGAAATCCCCATCGCTATTTTGCGATAGTCTCCGGAAAATGTGAATAAGTTTTCGTCCAGTTTTGAACAAAAACGGGCTCCTACAGTCTCTTAATGTCGTGCTGATCGGCCTCAGCCACCGCACTATGGATCCTAACGACCCAACTCTGAAACCATAGTAGCGAGTGGAATGACCCCATTATTTTCCAACCTCCGCGCCAGTCCCGCCCACAGAGCTAAAGAAAACACTTGAGTGGACAAAGTAATTGGCTGAACCAACCGCAAAACGTAACGCGTCTCTGCCATCTTGTGTAAGGAATTGGCGGGGGAATCGCGCAATCAAACGCACACCAGCCTACAAGCACGACCATTATTTAATAAATTATTATTTTGTTTACAGGTGATTGTTGTCTGGGAATTATGAATAGTTAGTTAAAATTCAAAGAATTAATTTTAAATTAACTGTAAATGTATATAGAAGAGTTGTATGCCTAAAGGCTCTCTCACATCCCGCCGTGCGTGGTTAGAGATCGTGCGGACTCGGAGTTCCTGTCAGGCGTGGCGTTGTCGCAGGGTGAAAATTAAATCGGAGGGGAAGTATGTAGTAAGTACTTAATGAGTGGGTGTGTCTTGCTCTAAAAGTGAGGCCCGCAAGTGGTCTGTACGCCTTTTTGTAAGGAGAAGTAGTAAGGAGCACGTAAGATCTGTACTTCTGTCGCACACAATGAGTGGGATAATGTAACGTTAATTGCAAGTGAAGCGTACGTTTTCAGAAATCGTACTTACGAAGTAAGAGAAACGTAAGAGAAACGTAAGGAGCACAAAAGTGTTAAGCAAGACAATTGTGCGTCAAATTGGAATAACGCACGGATAATCACAATAATATAAGGGTGCACTGAGTCTCTTCATCAGTAACTGTTTCAGCATCCAATATGGCTCTACCCAGAAGGATGGCCATCGTCTTCTACAGCTGCTGTTGCAAGCTGTAGAGCCTCTTGGGTGGGAAGTACGCCTTCGTGGGTAAATACCCCGGAATCGCTGCATGTTTTGTTTGCGTTACACGCACGCCTATCGAACTTACTCAGTGCTTTTGTCTTGCGTACTCCGAGCGTGCTCCAGGCGTGCTAATTGTCGCTGCCAGGTCGTAGCGAAAAACTGGCCGGCCAGTTTTCAGGCTGTGTGCTATGCGTCGTGTTTGGGACCACCCAAAAAAGTACTTTCCACCTGCGTGCATCTCACTACTTGGCCCATTTTTGGCACGCAAACCACTCGTAGTACCACGCACGACGGCATGTAAGAGAGCCTTAAGGAATGCTGTTTTCATATTTTGAACACATGTACATTTGTATTTGTACCTTTAATTCCTGTTGTACTGCTCTTTATTTTAGATTATGACTAGTTTTACTTTAATAATTAAATGTTCATCGTGGTTCACTGTTGTGTTCCAGGGTTCTGGCCTTTGGCCAGAACAGTATTTACAGTTTTAACAGTTTCATGTTTCAAGATTTCATAGTTCATAGTTCATGTTCAGGTTCACAGTCACAGTTTTAACAGTTTCTTGTATCAGGTTCTTGCATTTCATTATTCATGTTCCTTGTCCATGTTTTTGTTTTCGCCAGGTCTGCCATGCCACTCCACCGCTTGTCTGTGTTCCGCCCCGTGCCTTCGTTGTTGCACATTTCTGAGCTCTGGTTGGCTTCGGTATTTCCCCTTCCTTCCATGCTGTGCTGGATTCGGGCCTCTCTAAGCTTAATTGACAATTAACTGTTTTTAAGTTACTAACATTTACTAACACTCACTGGGTGGTGTAATTCTTAGATAGGCACATTACTAATATTACTAATTTGGACAGGGAGTTTATTGTCATGATTCCTGCTTTGCTATTTCAAGATCTTGCTGTGCTTTTCTGTTCTTAACATTCATGCTTGCTTCCAAACTGCATACTTAATTGGTACTTAAGCTGAGCACGCTCATTCTCTTAATGAGCAGGTCATGTCATCCAATCTCTGTCCATGTCTTGATCTTGCCATGCCTCTTGTTTCTCTCTCTCTCCAGGTGTTACCCCTCATGTCATGATTTCCAAGCCTTTATCTGGATGCGGTGGAAGTTGGCTGGCAGACAGTGTTCTCGCGTCTCGTTGCTTGTGCAAGTTTAGCCAAGTTCTTGTTATCATAGTTCCCTAGCATTTCTAGTCTCAAGTCTTGTCCCAGCCTCTTGTTTTGTGTATATATATTTAGTCTTGTTATTTACTTTTCTTGTGCATCTTGCCTGGAGTTTCCAGTGCCTTTTGTTTTTTGCCTTTTGCATTTATTGTTTATAGCTCTGTGTAGCTTACCTTAGTTTGTTTTTGCAACCCTTTGGGCCAAGTTTTTTGTTGGCCCTCGTGCCTGTTTTGTTTTGTTTGGAAATAAATCCTCATTCCCTTCTCCCCGCATCTGGTGTCTTACTGATCCCATATCAGTAGACACTGTCTCCCAGACACCAGCGGGATGGAGTGCAGGATCGCCCAGCGAGAGGCTGAGCTGCTACATCAACGGCAGCAGATCCAGGAGCTGACAGCTGCGCTGGCCACACTGAAAGCCAGCCCTCCCCGGGCAAGTCCCAGCCAGGGTCCCATCATGCCAGCTGTCCAGCCCCGGGCTCCTGCAGCACACCAGCCACCCATCACCCCTGTGCGCCAGCCCGGCGCAGAAGCACCTCAGCTGCAGCCAGCTGTCCACCCTGGTCCTGAGCCCTGCCTTCCACGGCCCGAATGGTACGGTGGAGAACCAGGGTTCTGCAGGGCTTTTCTCACCTCCTGTGAGATGTGTTTCGCTCTGCAGCCCTCCACCTTCGCCTCAGAGCCGGCCCGAGTCGCCTTCGTCCTCTCCCAGCTGACGGGGCGGGCTCGCTTGTGGGGAACTGCCGCATGGCAGGCTCGGCAGCCCTGCACTACCACCTACCGGGCCTTGGCGGAGGAGCTACTGCGTGTCTTTGACCGCTCCAAGCAGGGGAGAGCCGCAGGACGGGAGCTGCTGAGGATGAGGCAGGGGAGGAGATCGGTGGCGGACTACGCCATCGATTTTCAGACGGTGGCAGCCACGTCGGGCTGGAGCAGGGAGGCGCTGTGTGACGTGTTCCTCCAGGGGCTGTCCGAACCAGTCAAAGACCGACTGCTCTTCTGTGAGATCCCTGAGTCTCCAGAGGCCCTTATAGACCTGGCCCTGCGCATCGACAGCCGCCTGGAGGAGAGGGCGCTCACCCTTGGCCCTGGCCGACGCTCCACCCCCTCTGGCCAGATCCAACCCCCGTGCCCTGATCGCACGTCGCCTCAGGACCAGCCGAGGGGGGACGCCACCACACTCTCTCCTGGAGAGGCATCTCCCTTGGAGATCGGGAGGTCCCGGCTCACCCAGGAGGAGCGCCAACGGAGAAGGAGGTCGGGGGCGTGTTTTTTCTGCGGCCAGCAGGGTCATGCGGTCCGAGGCTGTCCATCAAGACAACGCCCACTAGCGTCTGGAGGAGTACTAGTGGGTGCTTCAGCTAAGGAAACCTCCTCCTACCGCCGGACCTGCATCCCGGTGACCCTGACCTGGGAGGGCTGCTCCCGCAAGACCACCGCCCTCATTGACTCAGGAGCTGAGGAGAGCTTCATTGACGCCAGAGCTGCCGCCGAGTGGGGGGTTCCCCTCTCCCAACTTCCCAGCCCATTGTCCATCTCAGGGCTGGGTGGGCAACCCCTTGCTAAGGTGTGCTACCAGACCATTGCCATCCAGCTGCTGGCGTCAGGCAATCACCACGAACAGGTCCGGCTGTTCGTGACCGAGACACCCCGCTCTCCCATTGTCCTGGGTCATCCGTGGTTGGCGTTACATGGGCCGGTGATCGACTGGGCCCGACATGAGGTGCGGGAGTGGAGTCCCTCCTGTTCGGCCAGCTGCCTCCTCGACTCCCGACCCTCCTGTTCGGCGGGTGGACCAGCTTCTGAGGGGAAGCCAGACGTCTCCAGAGTGCCTCCTGAATACCATGACCTGGCGGCTGTCTTTAGCAAGTCCCGTGCGGTGTCTCTGCCCCCGCACCGCCCATATGACTGTGCTATTGACCTCCAGCCTGGTACAGCACCCCCTAGGGGGCGTGTCTTCGCCTTGTCTGAGCCAGAGAGGGGGGCCATGGACAAGTACATCCGGGAGTCCCTTGCAGCTGGCATCATCCGTCCATCCTCCTCTCCCGCGGGGGCAGGCTTCTTCTTTGTCAAGAAGGATGGCTCCCTGCGCCCCTGCATCGATTACCGAGGGCTCAATAAGATCACGGTCAGGAACCGCTACCCGCTTCCACTGATGTCCTCGGCATTTGATGTCATCCAGGGGGCGGCCATATTCACCAAGCTGGACCTGCGGAATGCCTACCACCTCCTGCGCATCAGGGAGGGCGACGAATGGAAGACCGCTTTCAACACCCCTAGCGGCCACTGGGAGTACCTGGTGGTTCCATTCGGCCTGACTAACGCGCCCGCAGTGTTCCAGAACTTGGTGAATGATGTGCTCGGCGACATGATTGGGAGGTTCGTCTATGTCTACCTTGACGACATCCTGATCTTCTCCCGGGACAAGACGGAGCACACAAACCATGTTCGCCAGGTGCTCCGCCGCCTCCTCGAGAACCGCCTCTTTGTCAAGGCTGAGAAATGCGAGTTCAGCACCACCACTACCTCCTTCCTGGGGCACGTCATCTCCCCTAACCACCTGGGCATGGACGAGGAGAAGGTCAAGGCTGTGGTGGACTGGCCCGCACCCAAGGACCGCAAGGCCCTACAGAGCTTCCTGGGATTCGCCAATTTCTATAGGCGATTCGTCAGGAACTACAGCACCGTGGCAGCTCCCCTAACGGCCCTTACCTCCATCAAGGTGCCATTCCGTTGGACTCCGCAAGCCGAGGTGACCTTCTGTGAGCTGAAGAGGCGCTTCACCACCGCGCCCATCCTCACCACCCCCGACCCCACCAAGCAGTTCATTGTGGAGGTGGATGCCTCCAATGTCGGGGTTGGTGCGGTGCTATCTCAAAGATCCAGCAATGATCAGAAGGTACACCCGTGCGCGTTCTACTCCCACCGGCTGACGACTGCGGAGTCCAACTACGACGTCGGGAACCGGGAGCTGCTGGCGGTGAAACTGGCCCTGGAGGAATGGAGGCACTGGCTTGAGGGGGCAAGGGTCCCGTTCCTGGTCTGGACGGACCATAAAAACCTAGAGTACCTCCGTTCTGCCAAGAGGTTGACACCCAGACAAGCCAGATGGGCCCTCTTTTTCGACCGGTTCAACTTCTCCCTGGCCTACAGGCCGGGGTCTAAGAACACCAAGGCTGACGCGCTCTCCAGGCGTTTCGACGCTTCCTCGGCTAAGGGAGAGCCCAGCTCCATTCTGCCCAGAACATGTTTCGTAAGCAACGTGTGCCTCCGGATCGAGGAGCTGGTCCGCAACGCTCAGAACGGCGCAGCTACGCCCAGTGCCTGCCCTGCCAACTGCCTGTACGTCCCTGCAGCTGCCCGGTCTGACGTTCTCCAGTGGGGCCACTCCTCCAACCTGTCGTGCCATCCTGGGGTCGGCCGGACCCTGCGGTTCATCCAGCGCCGTTTCTGGTGGCCCAAGATGGCAGCAGAGGTCCGGGGGTTCGTTTCTGCCTGCTCAGTCTGTTCCCGCGCCAAGTCCTCCCATGCACCTCCCTCCGGTCTGTTCCAACCACTGCCCATTCCTCACCGTCCCTGGTCCCACATAGCTCTGGACTTCGTCACTGGCCTGCCCGTCTCCCATGGAAACACCACTGTCCTCACCATAGTTGACCGGTTCTCCAAGTCTGCCCACTTCGTGCCCCTTCCCAAGCTCCCCTCCGCTAAAACCACAGCTGACCTACTTATCCAGCATGTTGTCCGTCCCCATGGCATTCCTGTGGATATAGTGTCAGATCGTGGTCCCCAATTCACCTCCCAGTTCTGGAAAGCATTCTGCACATCCCTTGGCACCTCCTTCAGCCTCAGCTCCGGATACCACCCACAGACCAATGGACAGACTGAGCGGGCCAACCAAACCCTGGAGACGGTCCTCCGATGCGTGTGCTCGACCAACCCAAGATCCTGGTCTACCATGCTACCCTGGGTCGAGTACGCCGTAAACTCCCACGCCGCCTCTGCCTCCGGCCTCTCCCCCTTCGAGTGCTGTATGGGCTACCAGCCTCCACTGTTCCCCAGCCAGGAGGAGGAAGTCGGGGTGCCTTCGTCCGGGGCATTCATCCGACGGTGTCGCCGTGTGTGGCTGTCTGCTCGCCGCGCCTTAGTTCGGGCAGGCAAGACGATGAAGACCATGGCAGACAAGCGTCGGCGCCCAGCCCCTCACTATCGAGTCGGCCAGAAGGTCTGGTTAGCGGCGCAGGACATCCCACTCCGGGTGGAAAGCCGCAAGCTGGCTCCTCGCTTCCTGGGTCCTTTCCCCATCCAAAGAATCATCAGCCCCACTGCTGTCCGGCTCAAGCTCCCGTCCACCATGCGACGTCTCCACCCAGTATTCCACGTCTCACGCCTGAGGCCTGTTGCCACCTCCCCCCTCATGCCCCCACCTGAGCCTCCGCCTCCTCCTCGGCTCATCGACGGAGGGGAGGCCTACACAGTCAAGTCTCTGTTGGATTGCCGTCGGAGGGGTCGGGGCCTCCAGTACCTCGTGGATTGGGAGGGGTACGGCCCAGAAGAGCGTTCCTGGGTCCCGGCCAGGCACATCTTAGATAAAAGTCTCATCCGTGATTACCACCAGTCACACCCCAAGCCATAGCCATAGCTCAAGCCAAGCCAAGCCATAGCCATAGCCATAGTCCCAAGTCCAAGCCCAAGCCCAAGCCATAGCCATAGCCCCAAACCATAGCTCCCAGCCATAGCCCTAGTCATTGCCATAGCCCAAGCCTTAGCCCCAGCTTGCTGGAGACCCCAAGTAATCTTGTCTGTTTAGTGTTTCTTGTGGTATTGTTTCTTGGTTAGGTGTTTTGTGTCATAGGGTTTTTGTCTTTAGTATTCTCGTTAGTTATTTGTCTTGTAGGATTTGTATTTAGTTTTGTGCGGCTTCATGTATTTTAGTTCTTGGTGTTTATTGTCAGCGTCAGGTGCCGCTTTTGTAAGGGGGGGGTACTGTTGTGTTCCAGGGTTCTGGCCTTTGGCCAGAACAGTATTTACAGTTTTAACAGTTTCATGTTTCAAGATTTCATAGTTCATAGTTCATGTTCAGGTTCACAGTCACAGTTTTAACAGTTTCTTGTATCAGGTTCTTGCATTTCATTATTCATGTTCCTTGTCCATGTTTTTGTTTTCGCCAGGTCTGCCATGCCACTCCACCGCTTGTCTGCGTTCCGCCCCGTGCCTTCGTTGTTGCACATTTCAGAGCTCTGGTTGGCTTCGGTATTTCCCCTTCCTTCCATGCTGAGCTGGATTCGGGCCTCTCTAAGCTTAATTGACAATTAACTGTTTTTAAGTTACTAACATTTACTAACACTCACTGGGTGGTGTAATTCTTAGATAGGCACATTACTAATATTACTAATTTGGACAGGGAGTTTATTGTCATGATTCCTGCTTTGCTATTTCAAGATCTTGCTGTGCTTTTCTGTTCTTAACATTCATGCTTGCTTCCAAACTGCATACTTAATTGGTACTTAAGCTGAGCACGCTCATTCTCTTAATGAGCAGGTCATGTCATCCAATCTCTGTCCATGTCTTGATCTTGCCATGCCTCTTGTTTCTCTCTCTCTCTCCAGGTGTTACCCCTCATGTCATGATTTCCAAGCCTTTATCTGGATGCGGTGGAAGTTGGCTGGCAGACAGTGTTCTCGCGTCTCGTTGCTTGTGCAAGTTTAGCCAAGTTCTTGTTATCATAGTTCCCTAGCATTTCTAGTCTCAAGTCTTGTCCCAGCCTCTTGTTTTGTGTATATATATTTAGTCTTGTTATTTACTTTTCTTGTGCATCTTGCCTGGAGTTTCCAGTGCCTTTTGTTTTTTGCCTTTTGCATTTATTGTTTATAGCTCTGTGTAGCTTACCTTAGTTTGTTTTTGCAACCCTTTGGGCCAAGTTTTTTGTTGGCCCTCGTGCCTGTTTTGTTTTGTTTGGAAATAAATCCTCATTCCCTTCTCCCCGCATCTGGTGTCTTACTGATCCCATATCATTCACAATAATTCCCAGCATTAATTTCTTTCACAGTAAAAATATTATGTAGGATAAAAATCAGTTCTTATTCACTTATTCACAGCCTGAGTCGGGTGAGTCGCTGAATCAAGTAAAACTGAATGATTCCGCTTCAGTTACTGAGTTACTACATATACGCAGTAAGTGGGACCCAGATGGTGAGTCAAACGCTGCAGTAACTCAACTGCTTTGGTCTTCATTAGACTATTTCGATTAGTGTTAGGGTTAGGGTTAGCTAAATGCCGTTAGCTAAATGTCCAAAGAGTTGAAAATAAAAAGTTCTGAAAAATGCTGCAAAATGCTACAGACTTCTAGAGACTGCGTAGCATTTCTGCTACACAGTTATGTTTGCTTAATGCCAGCCCTGCTTTGTCCCACCTATTTTGGAATTGGGGTTGTACATAAATGTGGGTGTATGCATAAATAAAGGTTTGTGTACGAGTGTACTTGTGCCATATGTGCATGTGAATGTGTGAGTGTGTGCGTGTGTGAGTGTGTGTGTGTGTGTGTGTGTGTGTGTGTGTGTGTGTGCACGCATGTGCTCTTTCTGTCTACTGAGGAAACCAAGTTCATTTCCTGCCTGAGTGCTGTAATTATGTTTATTTGAGTTTTCATGTCTGTTATTCTTAACCCATCGCTGACCACAGCTCTGCAGAGCAGTGCATGCGAAACACATCTGTAATGTGAATATAGGCCACTAGATGGCAGTGTTTACCTTTTTTTTTGTTAAGCTCAGACTGGAGTCATGTTTAGACATGTCCTGGACATGTCTGGGGCAAGTCTCAGAAAATAAAAAAAAAGAGGTCTAAATGTGGGTGGGGTCTGCAAAAGAGTATATAAGGAAAAGAATTGAGACAGTAAAGTAGTAGGAGAAATTGCAAGAAGATGACCAGACCTGCCATTCTGTTCAAGACCTGTGACGTTTCTTTTGTGGATTTCTTTGCCTGTGTTTGAGCATTTTCTTCATCCAGGACATCACCAAGCCACCCCACCAAAAAGGGACTGTAATTATTTCTGTTTTTTCTTATTTATCAATCTTGGTCTTTAGTTGTAGGTTTTTATTAGTCTTTGTCTTTGTTAAAAATTGAAGGTGTTTTAGTTGTTAAAGCTGTGTTTGTCGTCCCTTGCTGTTGCTGTTGTGTTGTAAATGTGGTAACAAATTGGGGCCATAACAAATTGGGGGCTCGTCCGGGATAGACCATTGTGTGAGTAATTTATTGAAAATCTAACATTCCAAATTGTGAAATTGTTTTTGTGAATTTTCCTAGATATATATTGACAACAGCAATGGATGATTTCTTGGCATCACCAACCGTAGGGGTTTTGAAGTCTTTTAAAAAGACAGAACTGCTAGAAATTTGCAGACATTTAGAGCTGACAGAGGTGAAACCAGCCATGCGAAAAGCAAGACTGGCTAGAGAGATAGTTGAATATTACATTGATGAAAATGTGTTTGCACCAGGAGATCTGGAACAGTTTCCAGTGGAAAATCCAAATATAGAAATGGAACTTAAATTAAAAATGCTAGAGATTGAAAGGGAGGAAAAAGAAAAACAAAGGCAGTTTGAGTTGGAAAAATTAGCAAGAGAAGAGAAAAAAGAAAGGGAGGAAAAAGAGAAAGAAAGGGAGGAAAAAGAGAAACAAAGAGAATTTGAGAGGGAAGAAAAAGAAAAACAAAGGCAGTTTGAGTTAGAAAAATTAGCAAGAGAAGAAAAACAAAGAGAATTTGAGAGAGAGAAAGAGGAAAGAGCAGAAAGAGAGAGACAGAGACAGAGAGATTTTGAATTAGAGAAATTCGATAGAGAAGAAAGACTCCAAATGGAGAAACTAAAAATTAAAATTGAAACTAAAAATAAATTTTGTGCCAGTCAGGAGGTAAAACTGGTGCCTCCATTTTCAGAAAAGGATGTTGACAACTATTTCCAGTGTTTTGAAAAGGTAGCAAAGAGTTGCCAGTGGCCAAAGGAACACTGGCCTCTGATGTTGCAAACTGTCCTCAAGGGTAAAGCTCAACAAGCCTATTCGGCTTTGTCTGCAGATGATTCCTCTGATTATGAGGTTGTCAAAAAGGTTATTTTGAGAGCTTATGAGTTGGTTCCAGAGGCTTACCGACAGAAATTCAGAGGTCTGAAGAAATCTGAAAATCAGACTTATGTGGAATTTGCTAATGAAAAGCAGGTTTGCTTTGAGCGCTGGTGTGCTTCTATGGAGGTCAAGGATGATTTCAACTCACTAAAAGAGATGGTGTTAGTTGAAGAATTCAAGAACTGTGTTAAGGATGATGTTAAGACCTACCTTAATGAGAAGCAAGCACTGAACTTGCAATCAGCTGCCAAATTTGCAGATGAATATGTTCTCACTCATAAGTCCAAATTTCAGTCTAGCAGTAACAATAAATGGTCCCAATTTCAGAAAAAGGGTTACGGTGATACCCAAGATTCCTCACCCAAAGACAAAGACAAATCTGGTGATGGTGCTCAGAAATCCAGTAACAGGTCTGATCAAAGTGTGAAAGCTGACAGTGACAAAAGTGGTCTAGTTTGCAGTTATTGCAAGAAATCTGGTCATGTTACAACTAACTGTTGGTTCCTTAAAGCTAAGAAAGAAAAAGAAAAGGATACCAAACCAAATGCCTTTGTGAAAACAAGGTTAGAAACCCCTGTAGTAGATAACCAATCTGCTAAATTGCCTGCTTCTTGTGGGGCTAAAAAGCCTAATACAGCTGACTTTGTGAGGGAGGAATTTCTTCCATTTGTGTCAGAGGGATTTGTGGCTCTGAATGAGCATACTACTCCTGTCCCCATATATATCCTAAGGGATACCGGAGCTTCTCAGTCACTTTTGTTGATGGACTCCTTGGAGTTACGTGATGAGACCGCTTCAGGGGATTTCATACTTGTACAAGGTATTGAAGGGAGGACTGTATCTGTACCCCTGCGCTCTATATTCTTGAAGTCAGATTTAGTTACAGGACAGGTAAAGGTGGGACTTATGTCAAGTCTACCTATAAAGGGTGTTTCTCTGTTGCTAGGCAATGACCTGGCTGGGGGCAAAGTAGTTCCCCCTGTACATCTTACTTCACAGCCGAGCACTGAAAATGGGGATGAGGACCCATCTCTGTATCCTTCTTGCGCAGTGACTCGTGCTATGGCCAAGAAGGCTAAAGAAGATGATGTTGTGGTGCCGTCCAGTACATTGAATAGTCAGGACTCAGGTGGTTCGCCTCATGACTCTGATTGGCCTACTATGGTTTCTCCGTTTGAGGACTTATCAGATACTTTTATCAGTTCTCTATTCAGCCAGCCGGATGGGTCTGGTGATTCTGATGTGTCTGGAGACTTGTCTCTGTCCAGAAAGCGGTTGATTGAGGAGCAAACTAATGATCCTGAAATTGGTGTACTAAAGAGGAGAGCCCTTCCTGAAAAAGAAATAGATGCAGTTCCAGTTGGGTATTATCTCAAGGATGGTGTGTTGATGCGGAAGTGGCGCCCTCCTGATATCCCTGCCAATGCAGATTGGGCAGTGGTCAGGCAAATTGTTGTTCCGAAGGTCTATAGGAATGAGATCTTAACAATGGCTCATAGTTTACCTTTAGGAGGTCATCTTGGTGTTAATAAGACTGTTGATAAGATCATGAAACACTTCTTTTGGCCTGGGCTTCGGAAAGACGTTTCCAACTTTTGCAAAACCTGTCACACTTGTCAGGTAGTTGGAAAACACCAGTTAGACCCACCTGTAGCTCCATTGCAGCCTATCCCAGCATTTGGGGAGCCATTCTCTAGGGTCATTGTTGATTGCGTTGGTCCATTACCCAAGACTAGATCTGGAAATCAGTACTTGTTGACAATCATGTGTGCATCTACCAGATTCCCCGAAGCCATACCTCTACGTAACATCAAGGCAACTGCAATCTCGAAGGCTTTGATAAAGTTCTTCACGTTGTTTGGTCTTCCCAGGGAAATTCAGTCAGACCAAGGTAGCAATTTCACTTCTGGATTGTTTCAGCAGGTTGTGTATGAACTAGGTGCAAAACAGATTCTTTCTAGTGCCTATCATCCAGAAAGTCAGGGTGCCTTAGAGCGGTTTCATTCCACTCTCAAGACAATGATGAGGACTTATTGTTATGACCATGAGAAAGACTGGGATGAAGGGGTTCATTTGCTGTTGTTTGCAGCTAGAGAAGCAGTGCAGGAGTCTACTGGATTCAGTCCATTTGAGCTAGTGTTTGGTCATGAAGTGAGAGGACCTTTGCTATTATTGAGTGAACAATGGCAAGAGGAAGAGCCGCAAATCAGTCTGTTAGACTATGTTAGCAAGTTCAAGGAAAGATTGCGTGCAGCTTGTGACCTTGCCAAAGAGAACTTGAAATCAAATCAGGGAAAAATGAAAACTTGGTATGATCATAAGGTTAGAAGCCGTGAGTTTAAACCAGGAGACAAGGTCCTTGTGTTGTTTCCCTTGCAGTCCAATCCATTGCAGGCTAGATTTCATGGTCCTTATGAAATTCTGACAAAACTCAATGATCTCAATTACATTGTGAAGACTCCAGATAGGAGAAAACCAAAACAATTGTGTCATATTAACATGCTAAAGCCTTATCATGACAGAAATGCTAGGGTTGCAGCTGTCACTTCAGATTCTCCAATGGTCGAAACGTGTGAAGATGAGGGGGAGTTTCAAGATGATGAACCAAGAATTAAAGCTGAAGTTCTTTCATGTAAATTGTCAAACACTGAAGTGTTGCAAAATCTTGATGTAAAACTCCAGCACTTAGAACCCTCACAGAGAGATCAGTTTGAAAGGTTGATCAAGAAATATGAGGATTTGTTTCCTGATGTTCCAAAGAGAGTTACTATAGCCTCTCATGATGTAGATGTTGGTGATGCCAAACCAATAAAACAGCATCCATACCGGATGAATCCTGAAAAGAGAGAGATTGCTGAGAAAGAGGTTGAGTACATGTTAAAACATGATATTATCAGACCCTCCAACTCCGATTGGAGTTCACCCTGTGTGCTAGTTCCAAAACCTGATGGAAGTACTAGATTCTGTACAGATTATCGCAAAGTTAATGCTGTAACTAGAACGGATGTGTTTCCAATACCTAGGATTGATGATTGTATTGATAGTGTAGGGCAAGCAAAGTTTCTGACCAAGATTGATTTATTGAAGGGTTATTGGTGTGTGCCTTTAACTGAGAGGGCCAAGAGCATCTCTGCTTTTGCCACACCATCTGGATTGTACCAGTATGAAGTCCTACCCTTTGGCATGAAAAATGCCCCAGCCACGTTCCAAAGGATGATACAGTCTACAATCGCCGGATTGCCACACACGGGTGCATACATCGATGACCTGATCACATGGAGTGACTCCTGGGAAGAACATCTAAAAGATGTAGAGACGTTGTTCCAGCGCCTGACCCAGGCTAACCTGACTGTTAACCTGAACAAGAGTGACTTTGGTTGTGCTACTGTCACCTATCTTGGCTACGTCATAGGCCAGGGTAAGGTGGCACCCATAAATGCTAAAGTCCAAGCCATCATGGACTTTCCAGTTCCTGACAACAAAAAAGCTTTGCGCCGCTTCCTTGGAATGATCGGGTACTACCGCAAGTTCTGCAAGAACTTTGCTGAGATTGCTCTCAGTCTAACTAACCAACTGAAGAAAGGTGTAAAGTTCACTTGGGATGATGCATGCCAGAGAGCCTTCGATAGCCTGAAGTCTCTGCTGTGTCACTTCCCCGTGCTCAAATCTCCTGACTTCAACAAACCGTTCTCCATCGCGGTCGATGCTAGCGACCAAGCTTGTGGATCTGTGCTCCTACAGAGAAGTGACTCTGATGACATTGAGCATCCCGTGGCATACTTCTCCAGGAAGTTCAATCGCCACCAAAGGAACTATTCCACAATAGAGAAGGAACTGTTGGCTCTGGTCCTTTCTTTACAACACTTTGAGGTTTATGTTTGTACAGGACAAAAGCCAATGATTGTGTACACTGACCACAATCCGTTAATGTTTTTGAGTAAGATGAAAAACAAGAATCGGAGATTGTTGAATTGGAGTTTGATTTTACAGGAGTTTGACTTGGAAATTAAGCATGTGAAGGGTACAGACAATGTAATTGCTGATTGCTTATCCCGTGTTTGAATGTGTATATATATATCATGTGTTTGAATATTGTATGATATGTATATATAAACAAGTGTTCACTTAACCATTTTGTATTGAAAAGAAAAATTTTGCCTTTGAGTCAAAATTTTTCCCTTTTGGAATGGAGGTGTAATGTGAATATAGGCCACTAGATGGCAGTGTTTACCTTTTTTTTTGTTAAGCTCAGACTGGAGTCATGTTTAGACATGTCCTGGACATGTCTGGGGCAAGTCTCAGAAAATAAAAAAAAAGAGGTCTAAATGTGGGTGGGGTCTGCAAAAGAGTATATAAGGAAAAGAATTGAGACAGTAAAGTAGTAGGAGAAATTGCAAGAAGATGACCAGACCTGCCATTCTGTTCAAGACCTGTGACGTTTCTTTTGTGGATTTCTTTGCCTGTGTTTGAGCATTTTCTTCATCCAGGACATCACCAAGCCACCCCACCAAAAAGGGACTGTAATTATTTCTGTTTTTTCTTATTTATCAATCTTGGTCTTTAGTTGTAGGTTTTTATTAGTCTTTGTCTTTGTTAAAAATTGAAGGTGTTTTAGTTGTTAAAGCTGTGTTTGTCGTCCCTTGCTGTTGCTGTTGTGTTGTAAATGTGGTAACAAATTGGGGCCATAACACATCACACACATCTGCAGGGACAGAGCCTCGTCACAGTGTGATGAGGAAGTGGGCAGCAAGTGTGTGCGCGCGTGTGTGGGTGTGTGTGTGCGTGTGCGTGTGCATGTGTGTGCGTGTGTGTGTGAGCATAGGCGCATCTGAGTGAACACCTTGTGTGAGAAATTGTATGTGTGTGGGTGTGTGCCTGTGCACATGACAACCGTGTGTATGTGTGAGTGTGTGTGTGTGTGTACGTGTGCATGTATGTGTTTGTGTGCATAACTATGTGTGTGCGCACATGTACACCCCAGTGTGCAACTGTGTGTCTCTCTGCCCATCCCTGCCCAAGGAGGGGTTTGCGTTCGTTGGATGCGCACTTGTCATTTGTGCATTTGTGTGTATGGCAGTGTGTGTACTGCAGTGTACAGTACAGTGTGTGTACTGCAGTGTACAGTACAGTGTGTGTACTGCAGTGTACAGTACAGTGTGTGTACTGCAGTGTACAGTACAGTGTGTGTACTGCAGTGTATACCAGTGCATGCTTGTCCACGTACACTTGACTTTTCAGTTGGTGTACCTGCATTGCATACGTGCATTTGTGTCTCTGAGTGTGTGCATTTCTGTGCGAGTGTGAGTGTGTGTGCGAACTGAGTGTCTATAAGACAGGAAGAGGACTGAGGGCTGACATCTCTATACCCTACTTAGGGAGAGGGAGAAAGAGAGAGAGAGAGAGAGCGCTAAAGATAGGAAGAGCAGAAAAGAGGGAGAGAAGGGCAGGTCAAAGGGCGTCACTGTGTTCAGTGCCCTAACGCTCTTCTGCCGCACATAAAGGCACAACTGTTTGATCGCAGCACCACTTATGTAACCTGATCACAAAACAGCACAGAGATCCGTGATCTGGAAATATCCCAACAGCCAGAGACCCTGCACTGAGAGGTGGGAGACACACACACACACACACACACACACACACACACACGCACACACAAAGAGTGCTAAATACAGCCATTGTTGCTCAATGATGTAAGATATCAAAATCAAAGCTGTTTAAAACCTATCATGTGACGACTTGTTTACAAGAGCTCCCCTTGGAGAGCTCTTTTAAACAAGTCACCACATGATAGGTTTTCAACAGCACAAGATAGTTGAATTTATATATATATATTTTTTTTTATTTCAGCACTTTAAGGGTTAACACCCCATCTAAAGTCAAACTCAAATACAGTCTCAAACACAAACACAGGTGGTGCACACACACATGCATAAAACTACACACCCTCATAGACTGGAGGACATGAATGGCATATATATATGCCCCCACAGGCTTCAACATCACACCACACAAACAAGCACACGGAGGCACGAGGGACACTTTCATACAGAGTTACACTCACACATGTACACGTACATGAACACTCACTGTGGCGCAGTGGACACACACTGTTGGGGACATGCGTAGGGCACTAAAGACAAAGTGGGTATCCTGTCCTGTGTATTTCAATAGATATTTGGCTGATAGGAGGGTATACTGACAATGGGCAGACAGAGGAGGGTCACCTCCATACCTGTGCACATATCCTCCATTACATCACTGCATTTACGCATAAACACACATGCTGCCACGCACACCTGTATGGACATTCACACACGCGCGCGCGTACATGCATATATACACACACGCACACATATGAACATCCACGCTTCCATGGCCTTTCCCTAATCTTAACAATAAGCAACGTATGACCAACCCAAAACCTTACCCTAACCTTAAACTAACTCAAATTCTAACCTTACCTCTAACCTTAAGAAATAAGTCTCACACACAAACACACACACACACACACACACAATGGTGGCACAGGCTCGGCGGTGACACCGCTGAATTGCCCATCTCCCATCATGCACCAGTACGCTACAGGAGATGCAACACAGCTGAAGTAACACAGAAATTAATCTGCATCAGAGCAGAATATTCCAGACCTTCACCTGCATGACTCCACTTATTAAATTTTCCGACGCACAGATCGCACATTCACACGTCATCCATTTTTCAGTTTTAACGTCCGCCGGAGCGCTCATGTGCAACCTCTCGCTCACGGACTGCAGCAATGCCAATCACCGGGATCAGCGTTAACGACCTGCCGGGGGCGCCGTTAGCTCCTGCTGCACTGAGCTGTGACCTCACAGAGAAGCAGGTTTCGCTGCCCTTTCGCCTCTCCCCTCTCCACACGCCCCCTCCTCATCCTCACCTTCCCTTCATAGTGGAGGTCTGGAATACCCCCCCCCCCCCCCCCTCCCCTCAGTCTTACATCACCACCCAGATCCTCAGCTACATGATTTTTCCCTTTGCAAACACATCCATATCCACGGTTTCACACCTTAATTGAAGAGTTTGTTTCCAAAACCCAATATATCAATTTTACTCATTTTGAGTAAATCAGATTTTTCTATGTTGGCGCTTACTGCATTTTATAGAAAAACACAAACTTTGACCATGAAAAATTTTACCTTATGGTATGCATTTCTAAAAACAGATTTTTGCGCCATGTGTAAGAAGCACAGGGCTATTGCTCAATGGTATTACCTCAATTTTTGTCATTTTGGCACTTGTGTTTTGAAAACGAACTCTTCAATTCCTATCTCATCATTTTAACCACAACAAGAAGTTCGCTTTGCGAGAAAGCAGTTCGCCTCTAACAGGCTGTGATGCGTGTGTGTCTGGGCCCAGTGAAATGTGGGCTTGGTGTATATTTATGTGAGCTGCATTTGTCTATTCCAGAGATCCTCAAAACACTGTCCTAAACGTCTGAGGATGACTGGTTCTCCTCTCTGCTTTTACCAGGAGTTCAGGACAGACCGTCTGGTCAATCAAAGACATTAATTGTTTGGTTAATCAGTTAATTATTAGGGAGAAAAAAAAAACAGGGCTAGATTTGGATTCAAGGTCCCGATTTGAGGATCCCTAAACCATTGATGATGTTCTCTAAGTGCAAAGTAAATGCTAAAAAGGCATATAGTGCTCAGATTCAGCAGTGCATGCACGGTGTATGTGTACTGGGCATGTTATATGCAGTAGCTATGCCACATACGGTCAGTTGCATGGTTTGTGTGCATGCTATATCAAGGCAGGCATTGCGTACAACTATGAAGTCTCTCTCTAATTTACGCCCCAGGCCTACTTTTTTTAGATTATTGCAGTCTAACCGTTCTCTTTCACTGCTTTCCCCCGCGCTTCGCCCCGTCAGAGCACTTCCCTGCTGTCACAACCCTGGAGGCCCGCAGAGTTCTAGAACTCAGAAATATAATTCTAAAAAAAGACTTACTGGGAATCAATAGTCTCAGAGAGACCTTTTCCAATTTGAAGAAAGGAGTCACACTTCAAAGGGTTAATGACATTAGGAAAACAAGCTCGGGCTGAGTGGCGCTCCCCTGTGCGGGACCCTCCGGTGCCACGATTTCAAAAAAGAGGCTCGAGGTAGCTGGAGAGCCGAATGCCATTGTCACAGTCAGCAGAAAGGGTCAAGCTGCTCCGCTCTGAGCGGACAGATCTGTGCTGCTAATGATGCATGCTGGGAAGCCTCTTGGGTGCGTTCAGCATTCGGTGCTATTTCCATTTGTTTTTTTTTTTTTTTCTTTAGGATGGGGAGCAGCGATGGGGATCGAAGCCACATCCATGAATACAAACACTCCAGTAAACTCATAAAATTGTAAATTCTCTGACACGTTAATACAGAACTTCAAACATACACACACACACACAAACATAACACACACAACACACACATACACATGCACAAAACACTCTCATGCTCTTGCACACACACACACACACATCCATGTACTTCTATCTTGGTGAGGATAAGTTGACTGTGTTGTGGTTTTCTTCTACATATTGAGGTTCCCCCATCCTCAAGCAATTGGAGAGAGACAGATTCTGAACAGAAAAATTAGGCTTTATTGTGTCATGTTGATAAATGTAAAGCAGAGTTCCTCCTGCGCAAGAAGAACTGAACTGCCGACTTTTACACTCAGGTCTTATACCCTTATCTCAAGAGAATATCTTTCAAATATGGTCTTTCCGCTTCTCATTCTCGCACTACAATTGGACAGGCAACCTGAGACCCTGTTAGCCAATCCTTCAGGAATTCAATGCAGAGACGCTGCGCATCACTGAGGAAACTTACAGCCACACCCAGCCAGATGAATATGATAAAAAGAAAAAGTTACAAGTGGATGAATTCGATGCATATCAAATGATTACTAATAATTCAATTGATTATGTTTTCAGTAGCAAATAATGATTTTGCCGAACAAATATTGATCAAAGCTACAGAAATCAAATACATCCTCTGATAATGTTTTTTAAATTAACTAAACAGAAGCTGCTGCTCATGCATGTGTGAACTGAGTTGCTTGTATATGTGTGTGTGTCTGTGTGTGAACTGCTTGTATGTGTGTATGTGTGTGTGTTTTATGTGTGTGTCTTTCTGCTCCCGACATAATATGGTTATTGATTATTAGTATGAGTAATGAATGAATAATAGTAAAAAACGTATATAATCAATATTAGTGAGTATAATGAATAATGCTGAAAAAAAATCTTCAACAACAGCCATATACTCCGTGGGGCTCAGCATCCTTTCCATAATCAGAACAATAAGGACCACATGACTAACCCAAAACCCTTACTCTACTCCTTACCTATCCCTTACTCTAACCTTTACCTATCCCTTACTCTACCCTTTACCTATCCCTTACTCTAACCTTTACCTATCCCTTACTCTACTCCTTACCTATCCCTTACTCCAACCTTTACCTATCCCTTACTCTACTCTTTACCTATCCCTTACTCTAACCTTTACCTATCCCTTACTCTAACCTTTACCTATCCCTTACTCTACCCTTTACCTATCCCTTACTCTAACCTTTACCTATCCCTTACTCTAACCTTTACCTATCCCTTACTCTAACCTTTACCTATCCCTTGCTTCAACCTTTACCAATCCCTTACTCTAACCTTTACCTATCCCTTACTCTTACCTTTACCTATCCCTTACTCTAACCTTTACCTGTCCCTTACTCTAACCTTTACCTGTCCCTTACTCTACTCTTTACCTATCCCCTTCTCAAACCTTTACCTATCCTTTACTCTAACCTTTACCTATCTCTTACTGTAACCTTTACCTATCCCTAACTCTAACCTTTACCTATCCCTAACTCTAACCTTTACCTATCCCTTAATCTAACCTTTACCTATCTCTTACACTACCCTTTATCAATCCCTTACTCTAACCTTTACCTATCCCTTACTCTAACCTTTACTTATCCCTTACACTACCCTTTACCAATCCCTTACTCTAACCTTTACCTATCCCTTACACTACCCTTTACCAATCCCTTACTCTAACCTTTACCTATCCCTTACTCTAACCTGTACCTGTCCCTTACTCTACTCTTTATCTATCCCCTTCTCTAACCTTTACCTATCCCTTACTCTAACCTTTACCTATCCCTTACTCTAACCTTTACCTATCCCTAACTCTAACCTTTACCTATCCCTAACTCTAACCTTTACCTATCCCTTACTGTAACCTTTACCTATCCCTTACTCTAACCTTTACCTGTCCCTTACTCTACTCTTTACCTATCCCCTTCTCTAACCTTTACCTATCCCTTACTCTACTCTTTACCTATCCCCTTCTCTAACCTTTACCTTTCCCTAACTCTAACCTTTACCTATCCCTTACTGTAACCTTTACCTATCCCTTACTCTAACCTTTACCTATCCCTTACTCTAACCTTTACCTTTCCCTAACTCTAACCTTTACCTATCCCTTACTGTAACCTTTACCTATCCCTTACTCTAACCTTTACCTATCCCTTACTCTAACCTTTACCTATCCCTAACTCTAACCTTTACTTATCCCTTACTCTAACCTTTACCTATCCCTAACTCTAACCTTTACCTATCCCTTACTCTAATCTTACCCCTAACCTTAACTCATGAGTCACTATTTGCCTTTGTATTTGTGAGGACAGGTTAGAATGTTAAAATGTTCCCACTCAGTAAAAAAAAAAACATTTTCTGGCTCTCACTTTGCTGCAAGTACAAGAACACACGCACACGCGCACACACTTGAAAGCGTGACTAGACTCCGAGGAACACACACGTTCTCACACATACACACACTTAGACTTCAACTTTCAAATAAGCCAAAATTCATAAATAAAAAGCACCCATTATTCTTAAAAGAAAACCCCCTGTCAATGTGCCCCTTTTATTAAGATGAATCACAAAGAATAGCACCCTCATAAATGCTGAAAAAATGTCAGCGCAGGACGAGTCCTGCAGTCTGAGTTTATGGGATGAATATCTTCAATGACTCATTTGCCAGGACTCTGATAACCGTCTCCGCAATCAATAGGCTGTTCCGCAGCAGGGACAAAATATCACATTGTGGAGCGATTTTTAGTCATGAAAACCGAGCTTCTGTGCCAGCGCAAAGAGAACTCGCTTTGACCCTGACCGTAAACTCAATTCTTCAGTTTCCTTCCTCTCTTACCTTCAACACATTTCATCCGCTTTAATGTTTTTTTTAACCACTAAAATGAATAGACTGAATGAAAATGTGGATGAAAGCTAAGCTAGCAGCCGATTGACAAGCAGTGTATGAGACTGTGGAGGCTAGTAAACTGAAAACTGGTGAAGCTCAGAACTTCCTCTGAAGATTGTGATTGGTCTTGACCTTTTTTTAATATTTATTTAAACTGACATTATTTTAATAGCAAAAACAACCAAGACCAGGTGTAGCCAGTTCTCCCTCTTAAGGTAAAATGAGAATTAAGAAGTCTTGATCTGTTTTCAATCACTTTCCCTGATTAAAGTTTTTTCAAATGAGAAGCACAAAGTTAAACGCAAAGTTAAATGCAATGCGAAAAGCTGTGCAGTTAAACGCACACTTTATTTTTTTTAAGGCAATGTAGCAACGATTAAACATGTGTTTTATTCGCTTTACAAAAAAGATAAACTTCTAAGCTAACTTTCAGATCTGCTTGAAGCATCTCCTGCGCAAGGTAATTAGGTCTTTAGGTCTCCTCAAAGAAGTTGAGAGAGACGTATTGTTCTTTTTCAGACTATTATTATTATTATTTTGCACAATTTTGTGTCATTTCTACAGGTTTTGCGTTTTGACTGCTTGTCGTGAAACTTGGTGAGCTGGTGCATCCCAATGGGAAGAGGATCCCATGAGCTTTTGGGCCGGATCGGCCCGGGCCTTTTCCAGCAAGGGGCCCGAAAAGGTCCGAAATTTCTCATGGGAAAAATTTTCAAAATGGTCCTAGAGTGATGCAATTTTTTTTTTAAAGATGCCTAATGACATTCTGAACGAAAAAGTCAATGGCGATGAAGTCATAGGTCATGTGGTTTAGCTTCCATCCTGGAGTTTTCACATTTTCCCCTTCTGATGACCCTTCCATTTTCAAAAATCTTCTCTGTAAAAACTGCTCGTTGAAAAATTCTGAAAATGACATGTATGAACCTAGAGACTCTCCTAAGCAAACGATCTTGAGCAGAATTTGAAAATGAATTTTACTTTTTTAAACTAGAAGTTTTTAAATTTCAGTATGTATAAAATATCTTTCAACTTTGAAGCAAAAACAAATTGTTTTTAAATTCTAACATTTGGAAAATTTCCACTATGTTGTCTCTAGTGTCAAACCGGTCATCCTCATAGGTCCAGCTACTATGAGGAGACCGCACTTTTACCCGCGGGCAAACGTAACACTAGTCTTAGCTTTGCGATTGTTTAGTTAGCTACAACAAAGAAAGCGAAAATTAGCAACAAATTTCTGCAAATTACCGGGGAAATAGTCCCAACGCTCTAGTGGAATGGATGCCAGAACAACAGGCCTCCCTATTGGCTTTCATAGTCCAGCTACAGTGCAACATACTGGCAAACTCCCGTTATTACATCTGCGCTTATGTACACACCTGCTTCAATTCCATTCATGCTGTGCTTGTTTCAAATTTTAATAAATTACTGTAACAGCTGAGCCTCTCGGTGACCTGACTTAGCCCCTGTGGTCTGGACCCCTGCTGCAACTGCCTGTATTACACTTTACGACCTTCATAATTATTACATCCAGATGAGATACGGCGCGGCGAGGATGCAATTTAAAATAAATCACATTAGCCTGATAGTAAGAAATATGACGACTGACACTCAGCTCTATGCGTTCTGTATTTCAGCGAGCCGGCCGAGCGTGTTTTACAGCGAGACGACATCCATCTAATACACTGTAAATGAGGAATGAGAGAATATGTGGCGAATAGATGGTTGAGAGAGTAGCTTTCAGGAAGGGAGACAGACAGGCTGGGAAAGTTATATACTCTGTACTTTCAGCGAGAGTCGACCGCAAATTTCATACCATTGAAGCAAACAGAAGTGACAATAAAATGTAAATCAGAAATGACCAGGGCTTGAAAACGATATAATGAGGAGTGAAAGGAGGGAGGGAAGATGTGTCCATGACCAGAGAGAGAGACAGAGAGAGAGAGAGATGTAATGTGAGATCTGGGAGGGCTGTGGGCGCATCACGGGTCATCTGTGAGTGATAACAGCTCGGGCGAAGGATTTGAAAATCACTCATTATTGCAGAGAGTGGGAGGGAGGGACACAGAGGGACACAGAGAGAGAGAAAGAGAGAGAGACCAGCATATACAGATGGGCTCTGAAACAAGGGAGAAAAATGTAGTAAAGAAGGGAAAATTGAGAGAGGAGGGATGAGGAAGTGAGTAAAAGAGATCGAGAGGAAAAGGAAAAAGGGTCTGACTTTAGCTGAAGTGTTGCTCATAAAGGCTTATTACAGCATGTATAATCCCTTCATAAATGAGACATAATGTCTTCATAAATTATTCATAAGAAAATATTATGCGTTGCAAAAGGTGAAATGACACATCCTTATTCAGCATGTGGTGCCAGATGTGACACCGACAGTGTCACCCTTTATAACATTTAGCGACTAGCTAAGTGACATTATCAGTTACATCACATCTGGCATCAAATGCTGAGTAACGATATGTTATTTCACCCTTTACAAAGCATGACATTTGCTTATGCATGATCCATTATGTTTCATTTATGAAGGCATTATACATGCTGTATAAAGCCTTTATAAGCAACACTTCATCTGAACTGTGACTGGAAAAAGAAGAGAGGGAAGGAGGACGAGGGACAGAGATGAAGAGAGAGAGAGAGAGGGGGGGGGACAATCCCAGCTAACGTGCTGCAGTCGGGCTCCGAGCCACAGGCCCCCACACAGGAATCTGTGCTGCTCTTCCGCTCAGAGCTCATTGGAGGCCGAAGCGTTTATTCAGTGCCAGCAGCGGTATCAGGAACAGCTCTGCGCTCCGAGACCGTCGCTCTCCGGCTGCTTTGGTTCGCAGCCATGTCATCAGTCATTAGCAGATGGACGGGAAACCGCCCACGTGAAACCAAAGGTGCATTCAAACCCCGCCATGTCAACCGGGCCACATCCGCATTTGTGCAAGCCCCACCCATCTATTAAGTAACTCCTGGCCGCATGTGTAAATGTGAGCAGGGCTTGAATACAAGCCCCACCCATCTACATATAATTTCCGCCCACTCATATCCAAGATCTGCCCATATTCATGCAAGCTCCACCCATCTCCATATATAATTCCTGCACACTTGCATTCAAGCCCCGCCCATATTTATAAAAGCCCCACGCATCTGCACAGAATTCCTGCCCACTGGTATCCAAGCCACTCTTTTATTTATAAAAGGCCATTTACATATTCCTGTCCCCTTGTATACGAGCCCCGCCCAAAATTATACAATACCCCTCATCTGGATAGAATTCCCGCCCCTTTGTATCCAAGCTCTGCCCACATTTATAAAAACCCAACCCATCACATTTAATTCCTTCTCACTTGTATACAAGCCTCACTCACACTTACTTAAACTCCATCCACATTCACGCAATTCCTGTCCCTTGTATCCAAGCTCCACACCCGTTCATAAAAGCCCCACCCACCTGTGTATGATGTCTGCCCAACTGCAAGCAAACCTAGCCTATGTGCACTCAAGCCATGCCCATACACAGCCAAGCACCACCCACATCCATACAAGACCCACCCGTGTGCATAAAAAGCCTGCCCACCTGTAATAATAATAATAATAATAATAATAATAATAATAAATAATGCATCAGTTTTATATAACGCTTTTCTAGGTCCTCATTACATTCTTATTAGTATTACTACATTATTCATTCACTCACACATTCACGCTCTGATGGTGATAAACAACGTTTTTGTAGCCACAGCTGCCCTAGGGCGGACTGACGGAAGCGTGGCTGCCAGTACGCGCCTACGGCCCCTCCGACCACCACCAAACATTCACACACAGCCATACTGGAGGGCGGGTTCCTATATTGCATGTTTTTGTGGGTGGGGGAAACCGGAGTACCCGGAGAAAACCCACACGAACACGGGGAGAACATGCAAACACCACACAGAAAGGCCCCAGGCCGGATTCAAACCCACAACCCTCTTGCTGTGAGACAGTAGTGCTAACCACTGTGCACAAATGTGCAAGCACTGGCGAACTATGCCTCTGCATCTACCTTGTACATTAGCAAGTAAGTCCTGTGAGATCTCAGAGCTCACGAGCCGAGATGAGCAGGGTTGACTAGAGAGGGCGTTTTTAGTGGTTGCAGTTATTCAGAGCGACGAGAGAGATGAGAAGGTGGCTGGACTGTTTAGTACAACCAGGACATGTTTGTACTCAGTGGTAAACATCAAAACCAGTTTGACAGTTCATCAAGAGCAGGGTAATCAAATTTCAGCCCTGGAGGGCCACAGCGTCAACTGGTTTTTGATTGTTCTTTACTCATGTGATTCATTTAAGTTAAGATTGGCAGAAGAGTTGACGCACTTTGCCCTCTAGGCGTTAAATGGCTGCTGACCAAAAGCACGCAATGAAACCTGCCGACACAGCGGACTGGACTTGAGTCAGACAATTCTAAACAAAAGGATGCTGTGGTGACAAAACAAAAGAAATGAAGAGCTCCAGAGTCCAACTGCATTTCAGTAATCAGGAACTTAAACTACTGTAGCTTTTTCACACAAACACAGCCCCTGTTTACCATCAGCAGCCTGACCTGAAAAGACTCAGAGCTACAGCACGAGTCGCAAGCTGGTAGCACAAAGTGTTGAATAAACAGACGTGAAAGTTCCTCCTGCATGCAAACCCACCCGTAAGGACACAGGAAGTGTGGGCCGGGCGCGAAAACGTGAGTGTAAACCAACAGGAAGTGGGCGGTGTGGACTCCGCGCCGGAGAGAACGCTAAAGACCGGCGCACGTCGTCGGCGAGGTGCCGATTCATTACACCAAATCCTTTGCTTCACCCCTCCGTTAATAGAAACATGCTCGCGGTGACTGAAATCTGAAAAAAGAAAATCTGAACAGATCATTTGAGGCCCAGTGCTGTGAGTACTGAAAAATCGCCTCTTTAATGAAGCTTCAGAGCTGTTGAGAATTCTGAGTGCATCTCCGTGCACTGCTCAGTGTTTGGATTAAACCAGACAGCTTTGGGCTCCGTCCTTTGAAGCATCTGCCGGTAAAGAATCCATTTTTCGCCCGTCCGTCCACATCTGACGCTGCCCGTCTCCTTCATTTTCTGGCTAGGCTGAGGCGCATTGTGCACCCGTTTGAGGCGGTCCTCCGCTCCTCCTGACGCAGGGACCTCTGCGGTGACACTCCTTCCCTACGGCGCTAAAGTTGTTTGTGTTCATTACTCCTCAGGGCATCATACCAGGGCTGATAGCACAATGAGAGACGAGTCAATTTACACAGCGAAGTATCCTCCCCAATGACGTGTTTGTGGGTGCATGTGTTTGTGTACATGTGAATGTGTATGTGTGTGTGTGTTTGTGTCAAAGGGTGCGCGTGTGTTTGTGTGTGTGTGTGTGTGTATGTATTTTTGTGTCACAGTGAGAGTGTGTGTGTGCGCGTGTGCGTGTGTGCGCGTGTGCATGTGCACGTGTGTGTATTTGCATGCGTCTTTGAGTTACCATGACTTTGTGCTTTTTGTGAGTGTGTGTGCATGTGTGTGTGGCCCTGTAGTTGCCAAAGCAGACTACAGTGAAAATTCCCTTTTCTTGAGCTACAGATAAACAGGGGTGCATTTCCCAAATGCATAGTTGCTAACTACATTGACAACTTACATAGTTGGTACATTCATAAGCAGCGTTTCCAACTATGTAAGTTAGTATCTGTGCTTTCAGGAAACGCACCCTTGATTGTTTTTCACCCACGACACGTAATGAACATTTTCCTTTAGCTGTTCATGAGAAATAGGGAAGCTTCCGGAAGCCTGGAAAGGAGTCCCATGGAAGTCAGTATCCCACCCCCAGCACTACCTCCAAGGAAGCGAGACGAGTCGCCTGCAGGTCGACATGTATCCCCGGATGCCCAAGCAATCACTCCCAAAATCGATAAGCTTGTGACCTCACCGCAGACCAGGTCTAAGCCAAATATGAAATGAATCCATAAAGGACTGTGACCTGTAGAGCGCTCACAAGAAATCTCCACGGATGCAGCGGCGGCGGACGCGGCAGAACAATCATTGATCCATGGTATCCTCGACTTGTCTTCCGGGGATACAATTATCTCCCAAAAAAAGCTTTCCTAATTTAATCTTTCATTAACCCTTTAGAGCGCTGAAATGATTATTTTTTATTATAAATTTAAATATCTTGTGCTGTTGAAAACCTATCATGTGGCTACTTGCTTAAATAAGAGCTCTTTTAAACAAGTCGGCACATGATAGCAAATTCAAAACTGTTGAAAACCTATCATACATCATTGAGCGACAATATTTGCATTTAGCACTCGAAGGGTTAAAAAAAATGCTTCTGATTGGGCGGAGCTAATAATGAACCTTGTGAGTATCCTTTTATTTACCTGCTCTGCCCCCCTTTTAATTGGATGATGGCCTCTCTACCCTCACAGGGATTGGCTAGCACTGCTTTACCAGTCGAAGCTACTGCCAAATTCAGCTAAATCCACAAAGTAACAGAGTGGATAGAGTAGCCGAATGAAGTCATCAAAGTTTCACGAGGGATAGATTTGTCAGTGAGTGTTTATGTGGAGAAAGGGCTGAATTTCAATGGCCTCCATATCTCACAGGGGCTAATTGAGGCAGGCAAAGAGCCCGAGAGAGCCCTTTAAAAGACACAATAATGGAAGGGGACTTACGCACGCAATTAATTATTTTTAAAAGCATTTAACATGGCCGCCATCCAAACCAACATAAAATTACAGTCTATTCAGCAGAGGCTCTCATCTAGCAGGACTTCCAGAGTTCTCTGTAATTTGGTATTCTAAACCAATAAATGTTAGGCGCCTCGCTCAAGTACCACGTCACCTGCTGTCATAACGTTATGCCACTTCACTTCCTGGAAGTCAAACCTGAAAAAGTCTCAAGGTTCCAAGCCCAGCCCACATTATACCACGCTGACTCCCAGGGACAATCAATCCATTCTGAGACTTCAGGTCTTCTTCATGTTGGATAAAAACCGGTGATAGACAGCAAGAACATTCTGAGCACCAGTTAGAGATTCGACCCCTTTCCATGGGGTCAAATTTCCAATGGTCAAAAGCAGAGATGATTTCAATCATCATTGTTTTCCAAGGACCTAAAGAGGAAAATTTCAGGAGATGCGCCATTGACTGTGGCTACGCTTAAAACTCAAACCAACTGTTTCAGCTTGAATCAAATAACACTGCAAATTCACAGTTTGGTATAGAATCAATATTTTTTTTTCCCCACACAGACTGACAATTAAAAGTAAGTTTCATTTTTTCCATGGATGAACACAATATCGCCGTGTTCAGGAATTCTGAAAACTTGTTGAACTATGTTTGTGAAGAAAAATAGAAATGTGTGGATTACAGAAATTAGGAGGTCAGAGTGAAGGACAAATGTTAATTAATGCATCAGACCACGAGCAGAATGATGCTATTCCCACTATTTATTATTATTATTATTATTATTATTATAATTATCATCATTACTACTACTGCTACTACTGCTCATAACATCTCTGGCAACTAATTACTTTCACGTACTTTCTGTTTGAAGCTTCGCTAAAAACTTTAGGTTTATTGCGGACACGTACGCTTCTCTTCAAGTTTTTGGTATCTTATATGCTTTAAAAAATATTAACCTTTTTATGGCTTTTCTATGATGAGAGTTAATGGGAGGAATGTAAAAATGTTCAGGGTGGCGCAGTATGTAAAAGCACGATAAACATGCGTATTACGAGCAGCACCCTTTTCTGGTGAAACTCAAAGTCAGAACGAGGATTTCGTGCAACTCAAAGCAGATCGTATGTTCTTTCTCCGTGATACGACCACTTTTCCCAGTGGATTCTTAAAACCTGGAAGGGTTACACTTTGGTAAAATCTTAAGACGGTCGGTGAAGAACAAAATATAGTTGTCCTTTTCAATTGGTAGAAAGTCGAAGAATAGCATAAGGTAACATAACATCCTGGCCAATCTTCCATTCAAGTTCTATTTTATTTTATTTTAACAACAGCAAGCAACTCGGCGACAAATTATCTAGATCACGAGTCCTTGAATATGGCCTTTGAATCCATATCTAGCAGTAGTTCCTCTCATTCAGGAAATTAACTGAACATTTAAAGTAACTGACTGGCCAGACTGGATCCAGATATGATTACCATGAAATGTGAGTGTGTGTCAGTGCATGTGTGTGTGTGTGGGGGGGTCTGGTGGGAACTGGCGGGTCCACAGAGCAGAATATACTACTGAATATTATCAGATAAAGCAGAGGACACTGAGGTCTCAGAGGTTGCTGCCTGATTCTCATATCACTATAACCTCAACCCCCCATAAACACCTCATACAGAGCGACCACACCAGTGTGACTGACACACACGCACACACACACACCGCATTACATAACACCCCACTTCATATAAGCATGTCATACTCGCCTTCTCCATGAGTTGACAGGTCGGATGTAAAGAGAGGTGCGGGGAGAGAGCGATAGAGTTAAGACAATGACAGATTTCCTCGTAGCCGCAACACAAAGACACGCATTAAAAATCGAGCGCCTCTCTCTCAGGACCCATTCAAAGCGCAAGGTTCCTCCCCTCCAGACGGCGAGCGCGCTCTGAGCACGTGCGGGAGCAGCGCGAGGCGCAGCGCGTCGACAGATTCGTTTACCTGCTCCCCTCCTACCTTCCGTCCCATCTGTCACAGCGACGGTGCACCGCGCGAGCAGAGGCGGCAAAGCAGATTATCGCCGCGCGGCACCTGATTCCGCTGCTCGACAAAAACGTTAAACTATCTGCTCTCCTGTGGGAGGGAATTCAAAGCCCTCTTTGAAGGCGCAAGTGTACCCACTTATTACAGAAGGAATGACGATAAATTAACAGCTTTCAACTTTTCTTGCGCCATCTAGCTCTGATTTACAGTGATTCCGCAATGTCATGGAGGAACTGAATTGTGAGGCCCACTAAGATAGAACCTCTATTCAAAATGACATTCTTAATTTTTATTTGATATTAATTTATGCTTGGAGCCTTACAGAGACATCTCGCTTGGATCAGGGTCTTGCGTTACATAACATCAAACACTCATAAGAATGTGATAGAAAAGGCTGAGATGAATAAATAAACAAAAATAGCTTCATTGCACACTCTGTGATATCCCTGCTGAAAGCTCATATTAAACCAGACTGAACAGTTCTTGCTGTTTGAAGCTGCATTATCTTGCGTTTTTAACTGGTTAACCACCTTTTCACCTGCTAGGCACCGTAGACTCCTCTAGTCCATCAGGTTGGCAACCAGCCTAATCTACCACGTTGATAAGCATAAGCGAAAGACCAGCCATTATCACTATATGACTATGGCCAGGGTTGGATGTAAAAGGAATAGTCGATGCCGTGAGTGAACACACAAGCCTGCTCCGCCCACTTCCAGAATCACACCTACAGCGATTCTAAGCAAGTAACAACCAAATGTCAAAGGCCAAATGAAATGTTTCAAGAAACAAACTTGGCAGATAGTCCATCTGTGACATTCCAATCAGAGGTATACATTTTTTTTTAATTAATTAATTTAAGCAAGTTCCATGTTCTTAAAAATGTTCTCCATGTTAACTTCATGTTTTAAAATCCTGCAAACTAAATCAAGAGCCAGAAATGAAATCCCTCAGTTTTTTATTTAAACTTTTATAATGTTGAAGAAAATGTCAATTCGAGAGACGGACGTCAGTGGGAGTAGAGGTTTCACTAATTAGGATTATCGCAATTTTTACAGATGTTTCTATATTTATTAGGATTATCGTAATTTTTATAATCCCACATTGCCCAGTTAGACCCATCTGATGCTCATTATCACTTCATTACTATTAAAGCATGCATATTTGCTTATTCAGTTCACAAGAACAGGTTGAAAGAAGAAATTTGTCGAGGGATTAAGCTAAACACGCCTATAAACCAGCTACAATCAGCAATGGAGCAACTATGGCCATCAATAGACCAGGTAGGACCAACTAAACATGTCCATCAACTAATTATAATTAGCAAAATAGCAGGTCTGGACAGCTATAGACCGGCTGGGACCAGCTCCATCAATCAGCTACATGATCAACAGCAATGCAGGCCATCCCTGGCCATCATAGACCAGCTATGATCAACTAAAAGTGACCATCAATGACCTACAATCAGCAACAGGGTATACAGCGCCCTCCATAATTATTGGCACCCCTGGTTAAGATGTGTTAAAAGCCTTAAATTAAATCATACTCTCACACTGAAAGCTGTAGAAAAATGTAACCTTCAACTCAAGTGAATTTTTAGGGGAAAAAAAAATCCCTGACTAATAAATAATTATTTTTCATAAAATCACCTGTTCAACAATTATTAACACCCCTAATAATTCATAGGAAATAAATGTAATTGAAGTATTTCTGTCATTTCTACAGTAGTTTACAAAGGAACATTTAATTAGTAATTCATCACTTGCTGCTTCCCTGGGGTACAAATATGACTTGACATAGAGGCCATTTCTCTTATCCACTCTCCAACATGGGAAAGACAAAGGAACACACCATTCAAGTAAGGCAGATGTGTGTCGACCTTCACAAGTCAGGCAATGGCTACAAGAAAATAGCCACTCGCCTGCACCTGCCCATATCTACGGTCAGACGAATCATTAAGAAGTTTAAAACAACTGGAACAGTGGTAAACAAGCCTTGAGGACACAAGGTTATTTTGCCACCACGCACAATGAGGAGGATATCAAGAGAAATAAAAAGTTCTCCAAAGCTCACTGTTAAAGAATTGCAGCAAATGGTAGCATCTTGGGGTCACAAAGTCTCCAAAACAACCACATGCCATATCTACATGCCAACAAGCTGTTTGGGAGGCATGCACGGAAAAAACCTTTTCTCACTCACAATCATAAATGCAAACGTCTGAAGTTCGCTAAGTGGTACTGGGACTTGAACTGGGACTGTGTGCTTTGGTCAGATGAGACCAAGATAGAGCTTTTTGGCAACAAATACTCTAAGTGGGTCTGGCGGAACACAAAAGATGAGTATGCAGAAAAGCACCTCATGCCCACTGTGAAGTATGGGGGAGGATCGGTGATGCTGTGGGCCTGTTTCTCTTCCAGAGGCCCTGGGAACCTTGTTAGGGTGCATGGCATCATGTACGCTTTGAAATACTAGGACATTTTAAATCAAGATCTGGTGGCCTCTGCCCGAAAGCTGAAGATGGGTCGTCACTGGGTCTTTCAGCAAGATAATGACTCTAAACATGTGGCCAAATCCACAAAGAAATGGTTAACCAGACACAGAATCAAGCTCCTCCCATGGCCATCTCAGTCCCCAGACCTCAACCCCATTGAAAACCTGTGGAGTGAGCTGAAGAGGAGAGTGCAGAGGAGAGGACCCAGGTCGCTGGATGATTTAGAGAGATTGTGCAAAGAGGAATGGTGGAAGATCCCTCTTTCTGTATTCTCCCATCTTGTGAAGCATTATAGGAGAAGATTAGGTGCTGTTTTGTTGGCAAAAGGGGGTTTTACAAAGTATTAACATCAGAGGAGCTATTAATTGGGGCACACATGATTTGATGTTAAAGAATTATTTCTTATTATTATTTCTGAATAAATGCACTTGAATTAAAGGTTGGATTTTCCATTTTTTTTCATTGTTGTCCCACATTATTTGGAAAAAAACTGAATTTGCTAGAAGCAAAAGAACACATCTTAACCAGGGGTGCCAATAATTATGGAGGGGCTGTATATGGCTACCAACAGACCAGCTATGACCAGCTAAATCTGTCCATCAACCAGCTATGATCAGCAGCAATGCAAGTAGGAACACTAGCAGACCAGCTGTGTCAGATTAAAGATGTCCATCAACCAGGTATAATCAGCCACAGAGCTGTGTGGTCACCATTAGATAGACAAGCTACGTCCAACTAAACTTGTCCATATAATCAGCAAACGAGTGGGTATGACTGCCAATAGACTGGCCATGACCAATGCAAAAATGTCCATCAACCAGGACTGAGCAGCAGAGCAGGCATGAAGACCAACAGGCCAGCTGCAACTCAGCAACTTCTACAACATGGGTCCAAAACAGCTAAAACCATCTCAGAATCCCAGCTGGATTTTTCAGCAGAGATCTTTCCGGAAATTGGCCTGGTTATGGGTTCAATTCGCAGGTGGAGCACTGCTGGTGCGCCCTTGAGCGAGGCACTTAACCTGAGTTGCTTCAGCACATACCCAGCTGTATAAATGCATTGTATTTTAAATGAATGCATGCTGCGTAAATAACTCTATATAAAAGCATCAGTTAATTACCCTAATGTAACTGCAAGGAGCGGATCGTCTGGTGCATAGAGGATGAAAGCAATATAAAACAGACGCTTGTGTGAGCGAGTTCTCTCTCCGCATACTTCTCTCCCAATGTTACCCTGGTGGGCACACACACACCCGCGCACACACACACACACACACACACATGCACACGCACATGCACACGCACACACACATGTACACGCACGCACGCACACAGATACACATGCACAATCGCGCGCACTCACGCACGCACACACACACATACAGGTTTCATCCGAAGCGATTAAAAAATGTACAGACCTTAACGAACTTGTCAGTTCACCGCCAGTCCTTGTAAACGAAAGTTATGTAATATTAACCACAAAAAAATGTCAACATGATAAGATACTTATAAAATTTTCTGCTCACACTAAATAGATTTAGAATACTCCAGCTGCTCTTGAAATCTATTTTCACCACGGAAGGCCCACATTCAACACCCACGCTGATATTACAAATATTAGCGCACTCAGTTGTCATACACTTATCAGGGCTAAAGATAGAACCAGAGTTTATATATCTAGGATGGTTATTTATGCAACTTCAACAGCACTGCCAGCGGTATCTCGGTTTCATAATAAAAATGCATATATTCCTATTTACTTTAGGGAACACGCTCACCGGAGACAACAATGAAGTATACTCAACACACACATCAACACACACACCCTATAAAAATACACATTCAACACACATGCACTGCTTACACACCTGTGCACACACTCTGCATAAACACATTAAAAGAATATGGCCTATGCACACACTCAACATTCACATACATCCAACCCAAAGGCCTACATACACACACAGCCAACATGGTCTTCATAGATACCCACACATGTCCTACATACAAAACCACGCACAACAACTTCAATAAACACCCATCTGAAACACACAGACTATGTAGACTCCTGATCACACACCCTGCTCAACACAACACACACACACACACACACACACACACACACACATGCTCATATTAAAAAATATATAAAATCCAAGATGTGCCCCTGGAGATACGGCGGTTTGAACAGGTGGCATTTCAGCATTTTTTCCACATTTACCAAGGTACTGACTGCAGTTGGTGATGAATTCATGGTGAATTCCGCCTGATTTATATTCAGCAGAGACAAATGAATGGAGAATATTCCAGAGGGCCTATGCTAGGGTTTATATGGGGACCAAAACATGGAACTGCCTGAACAAAAGGCACTTTTGGTGTCCTCATAGCTCTGCAAACAAGATAGATAAAGTAAAATGGACTGCAGTTTCTGATTAAACAGTATCACATTAGTTGAGATGCTAAGTTTCAAAGCTGTAGGTGAAATAGTTATGCCATGTTAAATACAAGAAAAATGTCAATTGACAAAAAAAAACTGACGAACCGTACCCTTAGGAAATAATTCACCCAAAATTAATTTTTGATCCGAATGAGCGGAAATTTCGGCTTTGTCAGTGATATATATATTTATACAGCTGCATACAAAAAATTTGCAAAATTGAGGTGGTGGTGGTGAGGCCTATTTGATGATCTGACATGAAATGACCCATTTACTACAAAATGTAAACCACTTAAATTTCACTAAACACAGCATATGAAAGCGCAACTAAACTGTTGACTGGTACTATCCACATGCAAGCAAGACAACACACATCCCACATACCCACCTACACACACACCCTGCACACCCAACACACACACACACACACACACACACACACAAACATCCATAACACGGGTCTTACAGAAACACCTACACAAGCTCTACATAGATACACATCCAAAACACACACCCTCCACACACGCCAACGCACACATCAAACACAATCTCACATCCACACTCCATACATACACACACAAACCATGCAGGACACAACAGCACAGCTAGACCAGCTCATCACACCAACTCCACATTAGTTGGCACGAAAAAAGCTTCAGTAGAAATACCCATCATGCACCAGATTATGCTCACCACACACAAACCCACTACCGTCTATCTCCCTGATCCCGTCACAGCTGAGAAACACTTTCACCGCACGTCCTTCTTTAAAATGTTTTTTTCCCCACCACCAGCGCACTGTAGGACGAATTGTCGTTTGGTGATGGCTGATCGCCAGTGTATCGGCGTATGCAGGTCGAACCGCAGACCACAGAGACCACGTGCAAATGGCCTGAATACCACAGTCTGTACAGACTTGACTTAAAAAACATACTGGTTGTGCTTTGCTGTTCTATACTGGGCAGGTGCCATTACAGGCTTTTTTATTTAATGTGTTGTTAGGGGGTCACTACATCGTAGTCGTTCTGAAGTATGCAGATTCTGGAACACAGTATTCCCCACTGGTACAGACACACTCATCTGCGTGCACAAACTCTCACACACACATGCATGCGCCCTGCACACACGCACACACACACACACACACACATAAACGCACACGCTCGCCCTCAACTGTACACACAATTAAACAGATACACCCATACTCACACACAGGTGTGCAGACACACACACACACACACACTCACACACGCACACACACACACACACACACATAAACGCACACGCTCGCCCTCAACTGTACACACAATTAAACAGATACACCCATACTCACACACAGGTGTGCACACACACACACACACACACACACACACACACACAGCACACATATGATAAAATGTGCCCAGTACCCCCTCTCGTACAGCGGAGAGTCGGAGAGGATTATGCGGCGGAGGTGCTGGCTCGCTCCGGTCCGTTACCTGAGATAAACCCACAGCAGACTGGCGCTGGTCTGAGGCCCCCCCCACCAACACCAGCTACGTCGCCCATTAGGAGGGGAGCGGAGCGGCGGAGCTGTGCCAGGAGGATGAATGAGGAGTCGTTTGGAGTACAGAAAGGCCAGGCGCAGGAGGAAGCACCTCCAGGTGTTAACTACTGACCCCCGGGGGAGTGAGAGCGATCATCAACTGGGCCCCCCCCTCCAACACCTTCCCCAGCCTGAAATACACAACAGTGGGAGCTGATCCCCTAATCTGTACACCCCCCCCGCTCACACTGGGCCGCCATAAATCATCCTTACTGCTCCCGCTTCAGTGTACAAAAGGGCCCGTGGCAGGTCTCTCTCTCTCTCTCTCTCTCTCTCTCTCTACTCTCTCTCTCTCTCTCTCTCTCTCTCTCTCTCTCTCTCTCTCTCTCTCTCTCTCTCTCTCTCTCTCTCTCTCTCTCTCTCTCTCTCTCTCTCTCTCTCTCTCTCTCTCTCTCTCTCCCTTCTCTCCTCCCTCCCTCCCTCTTTATGTTCACCATAAACTTACCTTTGTTATACTCTCTCTTTCACTCTATATCTGCCTTCGTATTCCTCTTTCTCCATTTCCATCCCTCTCTTTCTCTCTCGTGACGCCTCCCACCCCTCTTTCCGTTCACCCTAAACATACCTTAGTTTCACTCTCACTCCTTCACCTCTCATCCCTCTTTCATCCCTGCTTTTCCTGTGTCTCTCTCCACCCTCTCTCTGCTCCTCCTTTCACTCCAACACTCCATCCCCTGGTCCTCACTCTCTCCCTCTCCGTTATTCTCTCTCTCTCTCTCTCTCTCTCTCCCGCCCCCATCTCCAGCTTCCCTCTTTTCCTCTCCTCCGTTTGCTCCCTTCTTCCTCTTGCTCTCCGTCACCCCCTCCCCCTCTCCCTCCATCTTTCTCTCGCTCTGTGATGGGAGGGGTGGACCGTATGAGGAGAACAGGTGCGATTAAACTTCATTGTGGTCTGCGGTGCCACGGCACTGATGACACACACAAGCGCGCATATCAAAGATATCGTACTACACACCTGCTCATCTTCAAAGCCTTCGTTCTGCATATGAATCCAGAACGAAGCTCTTCTCATTCATCTCTCCCTCTCTTATACCTCCTCTCTCACTTCAATTCATTTCATTTCCATTTAATGTCGCTTTATTTGAAGATCAGGGCGCTCAGTAAAGCAGGCAGTGTTGATTCAACCCCCACAGAGTGCATTGGGCTTGATTTACTGAGACCTTTAGCAGGTGCAAAACCAATAACTGAGATTATTATTGGCACAAAACAAATAGCTAAGCCAATCACTGGCCATGTTATCAGCTATGTAGAAGCTAAATTGCTCCACACATGCTAAAGGTCTTTGCTAACCAGGCCCTATGAGTCCAACAAGAGCCATACCGTATATACACTGTAAGGGTCGTTGTTAATATGTTGATTTAGTTCTACAAAGATCCACTCCCAAAACTTGCAGTGTACTAACAACTAATAACCAGCAACATTAAGACCATACTATTAAACGTTTTAAATAAACCTCTCTCTCACCTCCTCTGACATCATTGTTTTTTTTTTCAGTACAATTTCCTGTCTTGTTCCCTCCCAGTGCTTCATAAAGTATTAATAAATAAGGGTTTTCTTCCCAAAACACGCAGAATAAGACAGACAGGAGCATGTCGGAGGATATGAGGATGAGTCTGCAACTAGTGATTGCTGCCTGACTCATTTCCACAGCTTTCACTATTAACAAAAATATTATTTTTATAATCATGATGATGATGATGATGATGATGATATTATTGTTATAATTATTATTATTAAGAAAAATAATAATTTATGAGCAATTAAATTGTTCCCAAAGTTCTTATTATTATTATTATTTAGACCACTCATTATGACATCAGAAACATGACATGGTCATAATGCCTTTATTGCGATTGATCGCATGAATGTTGTCTCCACGGAGACGATCAGATTCCATTCTTTCCTGCCTCCAGTGACACCATTTCTTGTAATCACCCAACTGCACCAGACTATCACCCTGATTCTGTGTGTGAAACATCTGTGGACTCTCTAGGAAAGCCAAGCCCCAAAGCCAAACACTGAATTCTATTAATTTCAAAGGCAGTCCGGAAACAATTAACACAAACACGGGGTTACAAGTTCCCAGTCTTGTGAAGAAAACATTTCAACACTCAGGAATGGCTGCAAGTACAAGTTATGGCTAAATTAATCCAGGCTTTCATCCTTTTTGAACTTGGTATGAAATGGAATCAAATTCAGTGGTCCGATCCTATGAGTTTTACAGATCAGTGGACCTCAATCTCGGCCCTGGGGCCCCCTGCATACGCAGGTTTTTGTTTCAGCTGCAATCGCAATCCCAGAGGTTTCATAAGACGTTTATTTTTTCTTAATTATTTTCTTTTCATGTTCAGGATTAATTTCCCTGTTAAACCAATTGATGACTGAAATGGCCACAAATTTCCCATGTAGCTCAAAAGCCAGAAGCTCCTGTTGTGGTTATTCATCTGTATTCCAAGGAATGGCAACAGAGACAACAACATGTTGCAGCTCATCGAATTCAAGGCCGGTGAATCAATGAGCTAATAATTAGATTCCTGAACACGGGTTCTTTCAAAATTTATTCTCTTAAATACGAAGACAGAAATGACAAAGAGGTAGACTTCATTATCATTTGCAGAGTATTTTCATTCCTCATTATCAAATTAATGGTCAGTTTTCGTGACCGTGCATCCGCAATTTCGACAGTCCGAAGCCAGTTAATTTTCCCTTCTTTCTATGCAATAAAAAGTCATTCCCAATATAGTACAATACGAATATGAAACCTTAATTCCTCATGGTATGCGTAGCTAATTTTGGAAGTAATATGGGCAAAATGGGTAAACAATCAACTGAAATAGCAAAAATTGAGAAAGACTATCAACTGACTGGCCTAAAACTCCAGGACTGCACAGGTTGCAGCACTAAAGCAGCACACAATAGTCCCCTGGGACTGGGTTTGAGCGCCGCCATTATAAATGACAGCAATTTTGTGAAACAAAAAAAGGCCTGTGTGCGAAAGCAGCAATGAACCGCCGTGTCTATTGCACATCCACAATTGAGCCCAGCGGTGTGTCAGCACAAGGCAATCTCTCAGAGTAGCAGGAGTAAACTCTCAGGGCTTAAATCCCAGTGTGAAAGATCCAAAAACGGAGCTCTCCACAGGATATTTACCATTTACGACACACAGAAGTCTAATGCAGCTCTATACATTAGATCAACCCAATAAAAATACAATGGCCATGTAACAGATTATTTATTACACATTAACATGGAGGGTTTTCCTTCATTTTTTCAAAGGTACTGTTAATACAGATACACAGTGTCCTCAAATAATATTGAAAAACTTCTTAAATATGATCAAAATTAGTATTGAATTAATGCCTTTATTGATTTATACCCTTGATGTTTAATTGAAAATATCAACAAAACAGTCTTTAATTGAAAATACAATGATTGAAAAAAATACGTAACATTCACAAAACATGTGCCACAATTATTGGATCCCCTTTATCTAATACTTTTAGCAGCCTCATTTGCCAGTGTAGCAGCCCAAAGTCTTCTCATATAGTACATAATGTTGGAGAAGACATTGCAAGACTGTCTTCAGTTCCTAAGCTCACATTTATCGACTCTCATTTTCAGCTCTTCTCACAGGTTTTTAGGTAAATGAGATGGTTGCGGCAAAACCTTGATTCCAAGTTGGGTGAAGCTTTTTTCGTATGGATTTTTGTGAATGCTTTTGATCTCGGTCCTGTTGAAAGGTCCAACACCAATGGCCCACACAAAACTTTCCGGCAGAGACGGTCAGGTTTTCATTTAATATGACCTGTTAATTGATTGAATTCATGATACCGTGAATCCAACCAAACTTTACAGTGCATTTGGAAGAAAACAACCCATCACAGATCCAACATTATACTTCACAATAGGGATGAGGTTCTTTGCAGAACAGCTATCTTTTTTGACACGGAACCGACTCCTGGCGTTCATTGCCATTTTGTTTTCCTCTAACCATAGAACAGTGTCCCGTCGAAAGTTCTAGTATTTCGTCAGGGAAGAGTTTGTTCTTTTGATGACCATAGATACTTTGGAGCCACACTTTATGTGCATAATCTCCACAGTAACCTAACTCACCCCACTCCTATCATTTATTTATGACTGACATTAGATTAGTTAAGGGTTTAGCTATCGTGGTCTCAACACATTGCTGGGCCCAGTCAATACATAAACGTTATCGGAAAATAAAAATTATTATGCAGAAACTTTAGCGCATGGATTCAGCAAAATGAGAACTGTGATGGAAGCCATCCAATCGATAATGAGGTATAGCAACACATCTTATTTATACTACCCCGTCGATTCACTTAATCATCAGAGTTATTATCAAGTAAATATAGTGATGATGACATTGCTGACGTTGCTCAGTAAAAGCTAGACAAACAGCGATTGACAGAGCTGGCTAGCTGGCTAACATCAATGTATCATTTAAACGCAGTGATGTATCATGCTATGGTAAGAAGAATGCATTACTACAACTTCACTTGCCTATATTGTGCTAGCTAGCAATATTACACATTATAAATGCAATTTCAAAACTAGGCTTAAGCCGTCGGAGGTGACGGCTGGGGGTATATCCCCGAACGCCCCTAATCGTCCAATTCCTCAATCCTTGAATAGACCTTGAATAGACTTTCATTTGAACATAATTTCAAGTCAATCGGACAAATGGTTCTGAAGATATGGCCAAAACAGCAATTTTCCATCACAAAGCGCCACCTGGTGGCAAAATATTGAACCATACAGGTATGATGTCATCATGTGACACATTGTGATGTCATGACCTTGCAGCTGCACATAGTTTCATGTCAATTGGAGAGATAGTTCCAAAGATATAGCAAAAATGGTGAATTTTATGTGACAAAGCTCAACCTTGTGTCGATTTTTATTTATTTTATTTTTTTTTAATTGGCATCTCTAATCCCACCCGAATCTGGAATATCCAATTGGCGAACTATGTACAAAGCTTGCTCGTATGCGACCCCCTGCTACCAACTCAGGATAGTGAAGACAGTTCACGGCTCTCCTCCGAAGCACGTGCCTGTCAGCCGCCGCTTCTTTTCACTCATTGGTTGAATCTTCGCAAGTTCAGAACGAGGGCGGAGGATACCCGGACATGAACAAACTTTGAATCTTCCTGACAAGCGCCTGTCTGGCCAACAGGAGGCGCTTGAGCAACGAACAAAGCTGGTTATTCATAACCCTTACCTGGCAGTCCCTTCTCAATTTGAATCCCTGTAGCGCGATGGCCAATTGTGCGCTACGCTGAAAAGGCTGCCGACCACTGCCGGCTGGTACGACCACGGCTCGAACCCGCGACATAATGGTCACTTCTGCACTGCAACGCAGTGCCTTAACCGACCTGACCAAAAACATAATATCCCTCGGAACGCCATTTGGGGATATAATTACACAAATAGCACCCTCAGTCAAAGTATAATAATAGCACAACTTTACTCAGCTAGCAAACTGATCTTTAACATTCAACAGTGTGTGCTGACTGCAGTTCACTTATTGACCAGTGATGTCAGTACAGACAAGAAATTTCTGAAAGTTGCACATAGTACCTCTAATGGCGGGTACTGTACACTGAAGCACATCAAGCTCCAGGGTACAAAAGCAGGAAATTACCAGGTAAACAAACTCGAATCCTTAAATAATTCACAAATATGAAGGAGAATCGACGACAAAAGGCTGAGAAGGCCTCAGAGTGACTCGTGCCACTCTTTTCGGGTAACAAGCACCTGACACAGCCAAAGCAGGTAGACAGCACACGGGCACGGACCTAAAATCCAGGCTCAGAAAGTAAAAATTGTGCCCAGTATTTTGTTTCAACCAAATTTTTATGCAATTTTTTGGCAAGAAGCTGGAACAAATGAGTCCAATCAGCAGGCTGGACAAAAACATGGCAGCGCCGTCATCTCCCAACCTCTGGACACGGCTCAACCCCGACCCCATCAACTGGCCTTTAACCCCAAGCCATGACAAAGTGTGTTAATCCACCAATCCTCTTCCAGGAGACCCACGGGCTACATATTGAGAACAAATGCCGACCTTTGCGAAACAATCAAAAAACATTCCCTTAAAGGGATAACGGAGTCTGCACATGCAGCAGCGATTCCTGTTCAGTTTCGCATTGGCTGGCCATGGCCTGAGGGACAGCGAGATAATCAATGGACCCCAATCCACCCCGGCCAAGCAGTAATCATCTCCAACATATACACCATATCAATACAACTATTATTCATTTGCCACACCAAATCACTTGGTCATTGGGTATTACAGGTAGTGGCAGCAGCAATTCAAGAGAACAATAGCCTAACCTCAGCTAATTTGGGTACCAGTTACAAAATCGGTCCAGTTTGGAGATAAAATAGTTGAAACTCTGTGCTCCCGAGAGCAAAGGCTTCCAAACATGAGCCAAACCAAACACAGAATCAACTGCCTTCATTTAACCAACATTGAAACTTGATTGAAATGTAATACCAGCTATTTTCACACTGACCAAGAGACCAAATGATGCAGAAAATGCTTCGTGCCACAGTGGCAGCTGCGTTGTGGGCCAGTTGGTTTATTACATGTCAGGAAGAGCAGATATATACATATGGAAATGAATGTAAAAAAAACATACGGAAATAAATATATACAAACATAAATAAATGGAAAAAAACGAAAGTAAATAAGGAAATTTGTATGGATATGAATGAACAAATAAATGTGGAAATAAACAAAATTCAATATTTATTCATCTTTGATTTGCTTTTTTATTCCCCTTTATGTCTCCACATTAATTTATTCTGTCACATGTTTATTTAGTCCCTTTTAAAATTGAAAATTGCAGCATATTTTTATGAATTTGTTTTTTACATTTTAAATGTATCCATTAATTTATTCAATCCATTTATCCAATCAATTTATATTTACACTTATTCATCCTTTTGTTTACTTATGTTTTACTGTGGTGCTTTGAATGTTCCGTATTTGTCAAAATCTTCAACACTTTGGCAATATGAACTCATGCATGTCACACAAACAAAGATCAATTGAAAGCAAAATTGAGTTAAAGAGCCTTTTCAGCAACTGCCAACAGCATCTTTAAAACAGCCAAACCCCTTCAACAACAGGAGATTGAGCGAATAATAAGTCAATAAAAATGGCGCATAAAAACCCAGCTTCAACCGCAGATACTGCTCCGCCATTTTACAGCTCCCACAAAGGCCCTCTATCCATCAGAGAGGCTAATGTAAGCAGGTCTGAGTTTAGCGATCCTTGCGGACGATAAGAGAGTAATCACATTAGACTGGAACAAAGGTTAGGGAAGTGAGAGAGGCGGAACGCTTGCTCGCCCCGGATGCTTTGGCTCATTGCGATAGGAATCTCACGTCCCAGACATTATTTATCAGTCATTCATATCAAAGCAAGTGTACAACAACAAACGGTACATGCACTCACACTCTCTCTCTCTCTCTCTCTCTCTCTCTCTCTCTCTCGCAAACACAAGAGCTTTCTCGCACATAAACTCTTCAACACACACGCGTAAAATAAAAACACAAACTCGCACCCAAAAACAGCAAGACATACATACATCCTCTCTTACACTCGTGTATGTTCAAATGCACTCACGCAAATGCACAAACAAACAAACTTTCTCACACAAAGTCTCTCTCCAGAACAAACTCGCTCTCATACATACGCGGACACGCACAAACTCTCACACATGCACGCTACCTCTCTCATGCATAAACACGCTCACACACGCCACTATCTCTCTTTCTCTCTCACGCAAACACACACACATTCTCTTTCCCCCCTCTCCTACTCTCCTTAAAGACCCAGGAACTTTTCCCCCATTAATGACAAGAATATTTTTGGTATTTATAACTCAAACCAAATGATTTTGCGTCCTGAATACTAGCAGTACAAGATTAACTCAATCAAGATCAATTCTTCATGGGAAGAAGAGTCAATGCCTCAGCAGTAAAAGCACGTGGTGATTTACGTTGAATTTAGGCCAAGACAACTGACCTACCTTCTTCATGCGCAACTGTTATTCAGTCACGATCAATCACTCAGTCCTTCAGAGTCAAAGCAGTAAAACAAAGCAATCAGACCCTTCCTCTCTTGAAACTCACCAATGACACAAAGAGGGCAAACACTGCTTATGTCTGCCAACAAACCTTGTGGTGCCTCCTTCACCTGTTGCTTGTGCTAAAATGAACTTTGATGTTTCCTCAGGGTGCTTCCACTATTTTAAGTGAACAGTAAGGAGGTCGGCCCAACAAGGAGTAAAATGGCAGATACGCGATTTGAATGTCTATTACCGAACATTGTAAATCTGATGTAACAATTCAAGTAACTGTCAAAACATGGAATTACAATTCTGAACATGGAATTACGATACTGGGAGAAAATGATTCAAAATCCTGACACTTGAAAGGGTTGAGGAGTGAGGTTTTATAATCCAGGGGTTGCGAGTCGGGAGGACAGATTGGCCACAGCTGTTGAGCCCTCCGGCTCAGCACTAAATTGAAATTTCCTGAGCAGGCACTGAGCTGCATGAAAGGGTAAACACAAGCTCTGTAAGTCACCCTGTGTAAGTTGTCCACTAAATAAGTAATGTGTCATTTCGCGAAGCCAGCGCTCGGGGTTGTGCAAACAGAAGGTTGTGTCAGCTCCCTCCAACCTCCCCTGTGTATGAAAAGACCCTTTCTCTTATGTAGCTCAGTCTCAGGTCCGTCCTCTGCGCTGCCTGATCGATATTTATCTTTATCAAACGCTCCGCCGCACCGTGAACTCTGAGGCAGCCGGCAGCTTCATAGCACGGAGTAAGTGCTAGCCGCCCCGCTACCCCCTGGACTCCCATTCCTTTTTCTGCAGTCGCCCGTCGCAATCGGAAGCTCGACTCGTACTGGATTTTTTGGAAACAGCCCAGACGGAGGGCGTGGGCTGGGGAGGGCGGGCAGAGGCGGCGGCCAGGACGCCTTACCGGCGCTGGCAGCAAGGGGGAGGCGGCATTTCGCCAGCCCTCAGAGAAGAACATTAAAGCGGAAACCGGGAGAACAATAGATAGGCCGGGGGGTGAGGGGGTGCAGAGTTGCAGGCAGTAGCCTTTGTTCCACTTGTATCCAGTTAATAAAGCAAAATGAAAATGACCCATCTGAGAGAATCTAATTAAGATCATCCCCAAGGAAAACAAAATACAAAACCTCACATAAAAAAAGCACACTGTACCCACTGGCCGAATTATCGGTGCGTCAGCGAATTTGGGTCGGCCAGTGTTTCGGGTGAGGGGGGGTTTGGAAGAAGAGCTGAACGAGGGCAGGTCTCGGTGCTTAAACTCACCCACTGCACCTTTTTTGTGTTAATGCTGAGGCTGCAAGTTCTATTCTGACCGAGTTACAGTAACGCCAGTCAGTGGTCTACTTAAAACTAACACGGTGGCTAATTCAATTAAGTACTTTATTTATGGTCTAAGCACATTAATAATATTAATGTGCTCGACAGATAAATTTTCATCTAAACGCCTTGGGCAACAGGTCCGGTCTTCTGATTATGCGGAGAAGTCATTGTAGCAGATGGCAGTCCACTTGAACATGGGAGGAACAGGCTCACTCCACACAGAGAGACTTCGAGGGTATTTTTATTACCCCCCAGGGGCAACTAATTCCACAGCCAGTAGCAAAACCAGCAACAACAACAACTAATAAATAAACAATAATAACAAGGAATACAAACAATAAATAACAGGGAAGCTCACTTTACAATGTTTAAAAGGCCAAGTGCAGCAGGAATAAAAGAGTTCTTGAGCCTATTAGTTCTGCATTTTGACACAATATATCTGCGGCCTGAGGGAGGCAATCTGAACTCTTTAAAAAGCGGATGGCAGGGATCGGACAAGACAGCACGGGCTTTCTTCATAGACCTTATGAGTTCAGTCTGGCCATTTAAGGTCACGCCTGCGATTTCGCCGCAGACTTTGACAATACCATGTAGTCGGTTTTTGTTTTTAATGTTGATTAACCCATACCAGCAGATAAAAGAGAAAGTGAGCACCGAAACTTCCGCAAAGTATTAGCGCTAACAAACCCACACGTGCATGTGGCTAACGACTCACTGGCTCCCCCACTGGTGCGAAGCAAGAATGATATTAAAGTGAGAGGTCTGCTTCCCAGGGAAAGCCAGAGCCCCCATACAGATCCATAAAAGGTGGCAGATAGCCTTTTTGAAGTAAGGCTCTACCAACTACCAAACCCAGACACATTGAAGGGCGCTGCCATTACCGAGGACTCCCTGGCGAAAGTTAATGGCCAAAATTGGACCCAATCACCAGCAACCAAAGTGTTCAGCAAACCTATGCCTCGTGCTGAACTCACTGCAAGTTGTTAAGAAAAGTTCACTTTCACGTCAAGTCATGTGGGCCATCGTGTGTCTGCAGTTCAGCAAGAGACCGCGATATCTGCATTTATTCGGCGGGATTCTTCTGTCTCAGTATCCACATGATAGCAGGTTGCCATTTTGCTTATAACATGGCCAAAAAATCCTCTACAAAGGCTGGAAAGTCAAACCATATAGAGTAAGAGCAGCAGTGACACCCAAGGATCACCCCAGATCCTGAAACTCACAACCCCACCTGGCCTCCAACATCAAACAGATGAACTGGTGAACAAACAAGAGAGTGACCTGAATACTTGAGCTCGCAACAAGTTAATGCCCACGAGTTTTCATTGCAGGAAACATCTCGCCAACACGAACATATTTCAACTTGCTCTGACGAATAAACTTGTTGCTTAGAGCACTTACCAATTACGAAGTGAGCTGAAAAAAATCTATGTTCTCACATCATGTTCGAAGGGATGTCAATATAGTTTTACTCTCAAATGAACACCTTTCCCAAACAAGTGAGGACAGAAAAGTATGAGAGAGCGCTCTCTGCTCAAATCCTCGCTCGTTGTGTGACTCTGTCCTGCCTCAACACACAGCTAAACATTTCGCACAGGTAGAATCCTGACTGTCCATCAGAAGAGCCGGGTGACCGATATCAGAATGAAGGTGTGATACTGCAAAAAGTGCTTCGCTCACCAAACTGAACGCAATTCACATCGACAGCTCTCCCATCTTCTGCTCTTGTAAGCATCATTCGGTGTGACCACACCAGCCAGCTCGACCCAACAAAAACGCATGAATCTGAATAAATTCCGCTGAGTTTATGCATATCATTTATTAATGAATCTAATCTAATCTGGTCCTGATCTGATCTGATCTAATTTAATCTATTCAAATCTAATCCAATGCAACCCTAATCTAATTTCATGCAGCCCTAATCAAATTAGAGCCCAATGCCTCTATAGGGGACATAGGCATAAGTCTTAACGTGGAGTATGCTAACATGGTGGGACGTCCCTCTAGAGGCTACATTTGCATTGCCCTGATTTCATTTGCATTCACAGACTCTTATCGCTTGTTTGCCTCGCGAGCCAACATCTGCTGGGGAACAAATAAATATTCCCAATAGTGTCACCTTCTAAGTCGATCAATTTCTAATGGTTATAGACAGGCAGGTGACATTTCTTTCCCGCGGGTTGCAGCTGCTTGAGGCCTGCTGCGGTCTCTCAGTCCCTTTCGTGCCATCGCTTGGCATAGCGACGCTCAAGTAGCACGTTAGCGCCGGTCGCCAAGAGGTGTTAAAAAGGGTGTTGAGACGCCCTGTGAGCCCCATAAAAACGCGGCCTCCTCGCGCTCACATCTACCCGAGCCCGACGTGAGCAGTGAGGATAAAAACACCACCTGACTGAGTGATACAGATGAGAGCACAGAGTCAGTACAGGGTGTTGCAGCTCCGCAGAGAAATATACGCAAACAGAGTGCATCACACCGGGGAACCGGGGAAAAACAAAAACAATCTTTAATTCAACTGTTTATAATTCAGACCCACGACCCATGAAAGGTCCTTCATATTAACAATAAAACTCCACCTTGAGGTATTAAAAAGGCATGCGCAAATTATTATGTTAGCCTACAAAAAAGCAAACGGGTAATTTTACAAACACAGGTTATGCCCAAATGTAGTCTCTGCTAGTAAGCCCTGACCAAAAGGTGTGTCTCAGTAATACTTTTTCATTATTACCTCCGCTCAACAAAGTGGTTGATGTGATCATTACCGTCTGTCTGTTGATTGGTTTGTTGATTTGTTTGTAAGCAGGATTACGCAAAAAGTTATGGATAGATTTTCCTCAAATTTAGTGGAATAATTATGTATTGTTCAAGGAAGAGGTGATTTGATTTTGATGGATGAAGGTCAAAGGTCAAGGTCGAGGGCATGCAAAAGGTCAAAAGCACATTATTTGTGCAAAGACTACCGGACTGCATAAACACAGGGGTTGCTAGCTTATACTGGCAAAAATAACATTAAGTACATTGGCAGAGGTACTTCCGCTCTCTGAGCACAGCTCTAGTTATCATCGAAATTTGATTTTTTCTTTCCCAACTAATTGATATGTGTACAAGACTCAGAGGAGATTGTGTCCCCCAGCATCAACTCATCCTTTTATTTTCACAATCTTTCTTCAACGCACCTGACTTGAAAAATGATCGAGGTCTGCACTCATTAAGGATGTGCCAATCTGTTAAATGAGTTAGGAAATATAAAGTGAACACTTCCCCGAACAATTTTCGAGGGAAGGAAGATGGAACCGTCCTCTGTGAAAACATTTTTTTGAAATATTTGACGTATATAACTGATCTGAGGATTTACCTCACCATATCTGACAGGCCTCAGCCACACCTGTAACTGACATTGCTCCAAACTGATGTTTGAAGAAGTGAGGATACACCGTTGTCCCCATCCCTTGACTCTCCCGGTCTTTGCTGAAGTTCTCGCACAAATTTTACGAACTGCCTTAATCGTTAAAGCAATGAACAGAACAGAATGATAATTTGAATGAGTCTTGCCAGATCCACCCACCACTCTTCTCTACAAGGCTCCTCATGTCCTGCCTGGGATGCCAGTTTTTTCCCTCCTACATGACCATCTCAGCTCACAGACGACACCTCAAAACACATGCAGGGTCACGCACAAGAGCCTACCAATCAAGCAATGACTAGCATGTTTCCATGGTTATTCTGACAACAATTAACTGCCCTTGCGGACCAACAGTCACAAAGAATCCAAATCAGGCAACTCAATATTGAAACACATTTTTTCCCCATTTTTTTTTTATTAGCAGCGAAACAGTAAGGTCCCAAGTACTTGAACAGTGACACAGTATTAAAGAATTAAAATTCCCCAAAAAATGCAGACTTTGGGTTTGAATTTTGGGGTAGACATGTCCATGTCAAGTGAACCATATTGGAATTGTATGTCATGGTCCAAATACTTCCAGACATCACAGTATTTTCATACTTAGCGCTTCTAAAAACGATCACGCATGATGGGGCGGTCCCCTGCTATGAGCAGGACTTGACTGGCTGTAATTCCGCAGAACACAACCAGGCAGAGGAGCGGTTTGTCTGGTACTCGTCCATGTTTTTGTTCATGGTCAAGATATCTGTTGAGGAACCACATGATTACAGCCAATAATGTTCTGTAATGTATTATGCTGGTCAAATTGTGAGGATATAAATTAGAAACAGTTACAAACAAAAATCAACACCTGAAGTCTGTGGCGCACTGGTAACACAAAAGAGACCCCAAGAAGGGGAACCTGCACATTTATACCACCAAAGTGGGCTGTTCTTTACAGTACATCTCATGTTGAGAGGACACAGAAATATAAATGGAGGGGAAAACCAATGAAATGACCTGCAGGGGGTTTTGGAGGGAAATTCAAATGATGACAAAGAAAAGGGGTGGTGAGTGAGGACAGGTACCGATAGTGACGGTAAGAAATCCGTCCTTCCTCCACAGTTTCCCTCTTCTTCTGATATATTTCTCTCTCTGGAATATGTCCACCCTGCCCCTATTGCCCTACAGCGGCCTCATTTCCAGTGATGTCACACTCCATCAGGGGCAACCGCTGTGAAAAATAATTTGAAAGCCTCCATCTCATTCTCTGAGGAAATATGACATATATACAGGCCTAAGCAAACAGGCCGAGAAAATCAAACTACCCCGGGTGTTAAACTGAGCGGAAAGCGAGTATATGCTGGGTTCCCAATGGCGGGCGTAGGGCGTAATTAACTTCCACACGATATGTGGGGACACTCCTGTAACGGCAGTGATTATCGAAAAGATCCATTACGACTATTAAATATGAGCTCCGCCTTTATTGTCATCTAATTACATCCCTGAACATCTTTCCCCAAACAATCTGTCCGCACAGATACCGGAGCGTGTCACGTGACGTTTGTAATCGCGAGCCGGGTGCGTGCTGGACCGCAATATTTAAAGCAACATTGCGCGAGGGGCGATTGACAAATGGTTGCTCGTTCGCCGCAACGCGTGCCGATCTGGCCGCGTGTTTTAATTAAATGAAGGAGACCGCGAGCAGATACTGTTCAGGCAGATGCAGGCTCGTGCTGCTGAGCATCATACACGCACGCGAGGGACACGCTGCGCGCGGTGATTAGTGACGGATTCAGTCTGATTCCCGCGCGCTGCTCAGATTGAGGGCTTTTGGTCATCAGATCTACCATCAGGCCCCGAGTTCTTTTTACTTATCGATTTTTGCCCGACCATTTATTCTTAACTTATTTTCATCCCGTAGCTTTTACCTTGTCTCACCCGTCGCAATTACTTGTCCACTATTTCTTAATCTTTTTCATTCAACCATGATTTTGTAGCCTATTTATTTTACCTTTCATGACACGGTTCGAATTATTTCAGTTTCCCCCCCATTCGTTAATAAGTTACTCTCAAGAATTCTGCATGGGCCCGGCGTTCTCTAACTTTATCTGCTTTCTTAGCATAGTTCCATTAGCTGTACTGTCACTCTTGATTTTTTTTTCTATCATTCAATCGCATGCCAGGGCAATTCCATCGTAGTGACAACCCAAGCAGGAAAAAAGTAAAGTTACTTCGCAAATAAACGTTTTACATGTAGCTTAGGTTTAATGCTTTGGAATGCAAATTTTATTGGACCCCCGTACGAACGAAATGGCATGCTATTACCATTACTGTAATGAATTTCGTGATGAAGTTAAGTTGGGGACATAATGCAGTGGTGTCACATCAATAACACTGCTTATCCCCCATAAAAGTTAAAATACCAGTATTTTCAAGATTGTTATTTTTATGTTCTGCCAGGCTTCCAGCATTGTGCAAATATCAACCTGTCAGCATCAGACTTTAAAGTCAGCAGAATTCTCCAAGTTTTTATTCCCCCAAAATGCTGGCTTTTTTGGATAACATCCATAACACAGGATATTTGCCATTTCCCCCCCTGATTTACCTATTAATATTTTGTAATTATTTCTGTGCCTCTCCACTAATCCAAGTGGTTATGATGACAATATGCTGTAATTGTATTTAATAATATCAGAGGACTAATTTTTCTGAGCTCTGTGTTTTGTCATTTTGTTTCCAAATGTCACATCCATTTTGCGGGAATTGCACACAATACTTTGAGTGGCAGTTTTACATGAAAAGAGCAATATACTGGAAATAAAGCTTTATTGACTGATACCAAGAGTTTCATTCGCACCGTTCAACACATCTTTGGTTGATTTTTTCCAGGATTTGCCCCTCTCACTCCAACATACTGCATTTCTCCTGATGCTGATTAAAATAACTGAGACTCAGGCCGCAGTGTCCGAACCAAAGGCTATTCAGGGTGGCAACTGAAGTCCTGCTAGTGAAACTATTTTGTCCTTCTGAGTCATCATTTTCCAAACAATCGAACATCACGTTTGACCTTTACACAGACTGTTTCTGGAAAAACCAAAAAAGTGCATCAGTCTTGCACTAGGTGCTTTATTTTTATCAAACATTGACACTTCTGCGCAAAAATTAACGTAAGATTTCCTGTATATTGCGACTTCAAAGCACTGAATTGCGTCACCATTTGATATCAATGCCATTCAACTCAAAAGCAAGATTAAGAAAAGTAAACACTGCGCTGGTGAAAGATTGAGACGAGATTTTGGGCAGTCACTCATTGTTAAAAATTATTTGAGCTTCCATGCTCCATTAAAACTGAGAAACTCATTTGCACACGACAAAGATATTCTTCACATCAAATTTAATGTGTAAATTACATCTGACATGTGGGTATAAAGTATATATTCAGACAAAAAACACCCAGATTACAGTCATTATGAGTGTTTGGGCCCAGGTTAGCCCCACAGCTCACATTAATGGGCTCTGCTGATGGAGTTTTGACCTTCTTTCGGGTTCCTTCAGTTGTACAGCGAATGGCACAGGGTTAGCTGAACGGCTACAGTCGTGCAGAGCTCTGCGGCTGGCAACAGTCAGACAAAGACCATGGAGAACCTGTCCATCCATCCCTCATCTAATCAGCCAATTCTGTGTGAGGAAGCCTATCCCAGGATGCAAAGGGCAACAGGCAGGAACAACACCTGGACACCTCCTCAATTTATCACCAGGATCACGCTTCGTTAACTAACACCGATGGGCATTTAGCCTGTGAACAAGGGAAGAACGCACAGAGGAACCAAACCTGCAACTCTCTTTTCATGAGGCAACAGAGCTAACAACAGCACCACAAAACCACTCATGAAAAAGTAATGAATTTTACAATATCTCCAGTTCAATAGATGTACAGTGACATGTACCGTGATCTGCGACGTGGTTTTAGACCTACAGATACTGTACATAATGCAAGAAAGATGGTGACACTGAATATGAGCTGACAGGTTTCCTGACGCATGAGTGTGAGTGAGTGTGTGTGTGTGTGTGTGTGTGTGTGTGTGTGTGTGTGTGTGTGTGGGCGCGTACGTGTGCGTTTGCGCTCGCACTCATATGTCCTCCCACTCATAGTGCACGTGTCCTAGCATATGACATTTATATGGTCACCACTATGGCAAAGAGAAGCATGAAAGAGATTATGTCAGTGCATTTATCGTGACAGAACCGTCCCAACACGGCCGTCATCGTTAAAATGTATGAAGTCCCACAGCTGGGTTGATTACCACTGTAAGGTTTTATAAGCAATAGGAAAATGAAAGTCGGAGGAAAAGCCATTTTATGAAAAGCACCTTTGGGAGAAGCATAATTCCACTGATTGCATTGTGTCAGGGGAGTGTGCACAATGTCATAGTTTCCGCAGCAACTGCAGTATTAAGTCCATAAATCCCACAGTAACTACTTAAAAGCCTGGACTCCTTACCCGCACGGCGACGTCATGTTCACAGGGCCTATAACGTGCCAACAGTTCAGGAGCCGTAGATACAAAATCTCGCATTGAGGAAGGGCTGATTTGGGATCAGTGTGTGCTGCTCCTTAAGGGAACGCTATTCATTATGAGTTCAAGAGCAGAACTGATCCCACATCAGATTACTAATTCTAACACATTTTAAGGAACACGAGCCTCGTTTTGCAGTTTGCTGTAATATTATGCGGCTTCTCCGCGAACAGCTCCTGCTTGGTTCGGCACTGAAGGTGAACCATTATTTTGCTGTTCACCACAAACAGTCAAAAATACAACACGTACAGCGCCGTTTTACAGTCATTCCATCAATAAAACTGCAATAAATGTATTAAAGCAGCAAATACAATTGAAGGAGTTGCTTAATAAATATACATTTTTTTTCCAAAAGTTAGTCCTAGAAAATAATACAAATGCACACCTGTAGATGGATAGGTGCGTAGGAGATGACTGACAGTCAGCCAATGGAAGAAGCGAATAAGTCCCGCACACAGTCCTCTACGCTTGCAATACTTTATTGAATATACACAACGTTTCGGTCGTTTTCTTACTACCTGACGAAGGTCTACGACCGAAACGTTGTGTATATGCAATTAAGTATTGCGAGCGTAGAGGACTGGGTGCGGGACTTATTCGCTTCTTCCAAAAGTTAGTCCTGCAAAATCATGTCTAAAACATTTGTGGATGCATATTACATTGCGTCTTTGTATCTTATGCTAGATACACCCGCAAAGGCAAAAGTAGCCGTGCTGTCGTAAATTCTCGTCACACGGAAATGCGCCCTGCAGCATGGGCTGCATGCGGCGCATTTTCGCCTGTCTTCGCACACACTGACAGTTCGTAAATTTGTGAACAATATACGCATTCAATTAACAAAGTGACGTAGGCGTGGGTTTGTGATGCACTGCCCCCTATAGGCTGGGATGACGTCGATACGTCGTGAGCGTCTGCCCGTTATGTCGCTGCATCATGTCATGTTTGTGCGACCGCCCCATTTGGAAAGCAACAATTCAGCCTCGAGTCAGAACCATTTCTGACCATTTATGGAGGTCCGTTTCTGCACCAAAAACTGACACACTGTCACATCATAAAACTGTACTAAACCCCTTGAACACTCTGTGACATCTAACAATATGATACCTAATAAAATACCATAAAATGTCCATGTGCTTTCAAATAAAGTGGCAGGGACAATTTTATGAGGCCTAATTGTGCTTGCAATACCCTCTCTGTGAATGTTGCCCCGTTTAGAGGCTATAACAGATTTTTTAGAACGTGAGTAACAATGAAGTAGACATTTGGGTGACAAATTAAAGGAAAAATCAACATAAACAGTTCAAGTAAGTAGCTCGCCCTCCACGAGCTGCCAGATCATCTAAACACACTTGGGCATATGGAGTTCAAGTGTAAAACTTGACTTGAGGGATGGAGTACCCATCTCACTAGAGATGCTCTTAAATTTGGTATTTTGATGATGGTGATGGAGGCAGTTCTCCAACAAATTGTTGCAAAATCTTCCATATGAGTTGAGCCGGTTTAGATCTGGTGACTGAAGGTGAGGGCGAATGCTAAGGAATTAACATTCGCTTAAGATGTTTCATGCTCATAAAAAACTGTTCAGTGACCCCTTGTGCCCTGATGGGGTTTCAGCCATTGTTATCCTGGAAGAGACCCCTCCCATCATGGTGGGAATGCTTCATTACTGGTTATATAGGTGATCTCACAGAATAACGCTGCATTTATCTGCAGTGACCTTCCACCTTTAAGGGGACAAGTTGCCCCGAACCATGCCAGGAAATGAGGTCACGGGTCATGGCATTTGTCAAGTTTCACTGTGCATTTCTTCAAGGTTTTTTCCTTTGTCTGTCTGTAGTTGTTAGACTGACTGTATGCAATGTCTAGCTAACTGCGGACTCAGTTTTCTTGCTCTGTGGTTGTGTTGGGCTGAGGAAGTAAGGTTTGCTAAAGTGGCATCTGCAGTTGCTCTTGAAGTTTAAGTGCCACAATTTAGCTGGTGCACTGCAGGAGAGGGTAAATCGGCCGTGTGAGATACGCAGGCGTGTGTAGCATGTTTTTCAATAAATCAAAGGGGTGCTGTTAAAATGACAGGAGAATAAAAGAGGCATCAGGTTTTTGAAATCCTCTTCACTTTCGGCACCTGCATCAGTTGCCTTCATCTAAAAACAGCCCCGTCCTGAATATCGCTTTCAACACAATCAGGACAACAAATATTCGGACATTGTGAAAAGTATTATATTAGCTATCTACAACAGCAGACTGGAGGTAAGACTGAATCAAAACACAAAATATACTTTTAGCTTCAATTTGAGGGCATTTACCCCCAAATCAGGTGAATTTTGCAGGATCTAGAGCACTTTTTGTATGTGACATCCCAAAGGGCCAAAAAGCAATTGAACAATAAACTGTACGTCTTTTCCAAAGCCAGATGCATTATTCCTTCATTATATACTTTAAAAGTAAGAAAATTAAAGGTCTAGAGTTAATGTCAAGAGCGGCACTGGAATTTGGAATCTGGGGCAGTTATCTCATAATATGAAGTCCAAAAAGCAGTCACTGCTGGTGGAGTAAGCCATCTTAGGCTGAAAAAAAATTATATACATATCTCAGAGAATTAGCAAAAAAAAAAAAATCGGTACCAACAAAAGTGAGCGAGTGAGAGCTCAGGAGACACCAAAAGACCCAGAATACCAACAGTGATGGATGAGAAAACAAATCTTTCCCTGATTGGTTAACCTGTTCACAACAGTTGTCCTGACTAACAACACCCCCCAGGAGATGAGCATATCTGCATAAAAGCCAATAATCAAGAGAGGATTTCACTAGAGTAAAAACAGAGGTTCCACACTAGATGCAATTTGGTTGTCTGCTGCAACAACAAGACGTCAACAAAAGAAAAATCATCTGGAAATGTCTGTACATTTGTGGACCAACAACCAATGAACATGAGACAAACATGAACTTGAAACAGAACGATGAGAAGAGGGATTTATGGAGAAGGGCGGGACCAATTCGATTTCAATGGCAACCCACCTTATCAGCCAAATGATTTGAAACTCAGTGAATGGGATTTCGCACTGCAGGTGGACAGTGACCAAAAGCATCCTCTATGGAAGCAACCCAAGATAGTTTAAAGCTAGGAGGCCAAGTCAGTCATGTGTCCTGAATTCAATGGAGCATGCAGTTCAGTTGCTGAGGGCACGATTAAAGTAAAACCACCCAAGAACAAGCTGAACGAAGTGAACTGCAGAGAAGGCCAAGCAGAACGTGAGAGTGAAGAAACTCAGCATCTGATGATGGGCTCCAGGCATCAAACACTCATTGGCAGAAATAGATCTTCAAACAAGTGTTGAAAACTGCAATGTATGATTACAATGATTCATCCAATTACCTTCAAGCCCCATACCCTGTGGTGTCTAAGCATAAAAATGGTTGCAATTCCTTCATACAATATTTTTGACAAAGTGCACAAACTAAAGTTGAAAGTTACCACTTTAAGCACATGCAGACGGTTCCATTTTAAGTCCACTGAGTGAAAATGATGAATACTGTGTCACAGTTCAAATACAGCCCACTAGTTTTGTAAGATGTCACTGACAGCTGCGGAACAGAAAACAGCGAGGTTTTAAACATTCCCTTAAACCAGCGTTTCTCAGACTCGGTCCTGGCGCCCCACTGTGTTCGCTGGCTTTTGTTCCGACCACAGTTGCAATCCTCGGACTTAAACAAGCTGTTGATTTGCCTTAATTGGGTGCACTCATGTTTAAAGCAGTTATTTGTCCTCTTAAGCCACAATCTGACAAATCTGCTCATGCCATTTAGAATTAAAATTTCATATGCACAATGATGCACAATGAGATATGTTAGAAACCAGTATGAATAACTCCAGAGGAAACAATTTGACCGAACCCTTAATCAACGTGAACAATCAATAGTTTCCTCATTGGTGAAACTGTCAACACATGCTTGCGAAAACTAACAATTTATTTGGCAAACAGTAAAGTCACACCTGTTTCATTTCATGTTCATTTTATTAAGTTCAGGAAAATTATTTTGAAAAAATTCGAAACAACCCAATTTGGAGCTTACTGATTTTCTCAAGTCTAATTTCATCTGTTTAGATTTTTTTTTTACCTGCAAATCCTCACAAGATGAAAAAACAAGAATAACATGTGTGAGGGTTTTTATCCTTCATGGGACAGTGGATGTGTCCATAAAAATGCAGCTAAAGGTGGTAAATTACTGCTCTAAACATGGAGTGCAGCTAATTACAACAAATCGACACCTTGTTAAGATTGCAGTTGTGGTTTTAACAAAAACCAGCATCACAGTGGGGCGCCAGGAATGAGTTTGAGAACCACTGCCTTAAACTGATTATTGGCCTAGTTTCAATCATTTCAAAGCTTCCTTTCTCAACCAAAGTAAAATCAATTAAAAATATATTATAGAATTTAATAAGTTTTATTCTTTAGCCTTGGGAGGCTGTGCTGCTTCATGACAAAGAAAAACCACTCTGGATCTTTCACGTTAGAATCTGTCTCGTATGCATAGCAGGACATCAAACCTGCACTGCAAGTCTATTCATCAGTTTAAAGGTGTGTTTAACAGCCCCTCCCACCCCCTCCCCATTTCGTCTACAACAGCCGCTACAGTCAGATAAGCTTCAGGCCTGCTATGTTTCAACAATCTGAAAACTTGAAATCATTCAACATTGAAACTTATATTATTGAGTCCCCAGAGGGTAGAATGTTCGGAAAATAAATTCAATCTAACAGAGTTAACTCTCCCACATTTGCATTAGTATACCTTTGTTGAGTTTACTGACTGAAAATGTCATTCTAGCACATTTCCTCAAACATATTCAGGTCATTTCAATGATTATTGGAGGGTCTTTTCATCCAAAATGAGAGAACATGTGTTTTGCAGAAATGCTGAATAAAAATAGCCAAGTGACAAGCATAAATTGAATATGCCAGTATAAGGTTGTTGCTACACGGCACCTAGGAGACCGTGAACTAATGCTAAGCACCACAATAGAACCCTCTTGGTTCACTACCCATGAATACATTCAAGGAAAACTCACATATCCAAAATCTACAGTTACTGCCAGAGGCAAAACTACACAGCAAAACGACACATGAAGGAATCTCGATGATACTGCGAATCTGCCTCATTAGAATGAATTACCTGTTGCTAAAATGGCTGTTGATTCAAGTATTTTGATCATGAATCTAGGGCAGTATTGTGTGCTGTCGAGGATTTACAGAGCAAAGGTAGATTTAGCCATATTGTTTAGCAGAACACATTGCGCACTTTAAGGGTTAATGGTGGCATTTAGCAGGGTTTGATGAAAGTGTTGTGTAGAAAAAAGCAACTCCATAAAATAAATTGCAATGTCCCTCCATGTAGATAATGTTAGCATTAGATGGGCACGAGGGAGTTCAAGTCAATTGTTATCCATGTTTAGGCACTTCGCAAATAAAGGTATTAAAAGCCGATAAAATCTCTCTAGAAACAACTGAAGTATGTGCTAAACCTACGTCACAAGTAGGCTGCCGCTTCGAAATTCCTTTGGACGAGGAGACGGCATACGCGAGCGCGTTCATGTGCAAGTCCTGCCTTTGTGTGCGCGGCAAGGACGGCTGTTAACTCATTGTAAAACTTCAGCTGAATTGCTGCAAAATAGAAAATACAAGAAATAAGCAATATTTTCAACGTAACGTGTAAACACCACTGCAATGATGTGTTAGCCTTCAGCGCCTGCTTCTCTCAAAATGGATTTTTCAATAGTGTAAACTTGTCTTCCGTTTATTGAAGCGTTTCATTATAGCCGCAAGCAGACATGGATCCGCATCGGCTAATTACTCAGTTTCAGCATCGCGCTTATCAACTACCAGCTGAGCACGACTGACACACAGAGGACCTTATACACTCCCCACTCAAACAAGTCTCTCTGTGCGTTATAAGACTAACACCGAGCCAACTTTGAAAGATTATAGACGAGCAGCGAAATAATGTAAATGAACTTACCTTGACTGACATGAAAGAAAGGCGTGCCTTAAGACACGAAATAAAAGCGGCGTCTAGAAGGGTGCAATGTTTTTTTTTTTTTTTTTTTAACACCAAGGAAAATCGATATCCAATTAGGAGCAAGTCAGTGAATCCAACTGCATTTTGAAAGAAAAAAGAATGGTAAAATGTATGCAATTGTTTAAAACTAAAATGCGAGCAATTCAGTCAATTTCCTCCAAAAATATTTATGTCAAAGTGTTAAAAAATCCGCTTCACTATTGACAGAAGCGCAGTAGCCTTGGCAACTCCTCAGTCGACTGTGTCTCCGCCAGCGTCTCGAGCGGCTTGAAAATCCGCATTTTTACACCGCGCTGCTTCAAGTATTTTCCGCTACTTAGTCGCTGTCAGCGGAATGCACAGCTATCATGCCGACGTCTTGCGCAGAATTCGTTAAAAACAGACGATTTGGCGGTCTAAATAGCAGCCTCGAGCAGTATCACTCTTCGTACTTGTTATGCCAAAAATATTTCAGTAGAATATGTCTAAATATTATTTCCCAGTCTTTTATACGATCAGTATATCCGTTGTCAAAATCATCACTTTTGCCCATCATAAAATCGGCTTGCTTACAAGTGTAAGTACATTTTAAAAATTTCCCATGCAATTTTCAATTTGTCCAGAAACAGCATCTCCTTGTACTTGAGTTCATTTGCAGAACATCCACTGTGGTCAACCCACCACAGTAGCCTAAACAACGTTAAAAATATTCCTTACATTTCTCTGGTTGAGCAGGAGAGTGCATTTGCGCTTGGTTTATTTCTATTCGTCATTTTTAATCGTTCAGCTGTGATATGGCGCATTTTGACGGTGCTCTCTACTCAATATATCCGATAACCGCGAGCGACAAACCCGTGGTGAAAAGGGATCCCTCGGAAGATAAGAGCGAATCAACTTCCCTTGGCTCTTTGACTCGTTTCTTCGCCCGATTGCCACAGTGTTGGTTTCAGCGCGAAGCGCATTCACATCGCTTCATGCAGCCAGGATCCTACGCCCGAGGTAATCGGAAAAAAGTAAGCGCCGATGGAGAAGACCATACCTGGTGCTATAGTTGGATACGCTCCCCGTCGTTGGCAAGATTACCATGCAAAAGCATATTGAACCGTTTCAAATACAGATGGAAACTGGCTTTCCCTCCCAAGCTCATGTTTTCCTTTCTTCTTCAGCAATTTGAGTTTTCACCTCAAGTTGTTTTACGCTGAAAGGTGTCTGATGGCGACTTACACTGAATATGCGCATGAACTAATAATTAATGCAATTACCGCCACGTTTCTCAGCATCACTGGATTCCCGTGAATTAAAAGAGCAGCGACAGGCTTGCGCACAGAACCCAGCCGCGCAGGCAACCCGGGGACATGAGGTGCACTAATCGAAGCGACATTCCTACATACAGCAACACACCCCAACCAAACACGTTTATAAAATGAACAGCCTCACACGGCATCGAAACTATACGACTCGGCCAGAGATTCGGTAAGATAACAGATTAAGCCTCATAGCCGACATGCACAAATGTACAAAATCATTCCACAAGTTTTTAAAAATAATCTTTAATTTTTATTATTTAAGGAATCGTGTCTGAAATATTCACAAACACAGATTCAGGGCTTATTTACGCACGCAGTAGCAGAAGGTGAAAATAAAGTATGTATTATGTAGCAGGCGGCCGCTGAGATGGTGTTTAAATGGCCTTTCATATTAATTGTTTGCCCGTGTGTTCTGCTAGAACAGCAACTGATGCGCGTACATGACCGGTAAATATCACTGCATTACTGAAAAGGAGATGTTTTAACCACCGCCCTATAGCCACATAAACAGTAAAATAAGAAAAATATTGATGTGCAGCGCACGGGAGCAGCGGGTAACTATCGGCGCTCTGCAGGTGTCACTAACTGCATTCGATGCAGTGGCCGGACACGACTGGGCTTTGTGTCGGCTCTCCAGCTCACTGCGGGATGTTTAACCTTTTATTCAGAAGATGTGAACTTCTTTCAAAAGGGCAAACAGACTGGAATGAATGTACTGTAAGCGACTGTTACTTTCACCGATGGAAAAAAAAAACAAGCGACAGTGATGTAGCCAACGACTGACAGCATTGACAGCAATTCGCCAGATAACCGAGCATGAGGCATTAAAGACTCCTCTGCAGCCGTATATTAGCCGGGCGGTATATTTTCCTCGGCACTGGTGAATAAAGTGTGATCGCGCCGGCCGTTGCGTGAAATTCCATGGTCGAAGCCATTTTTCTTCGAGAGCGGCAGCGGGGCGCATAGAATAACTGGATACCAATATGGTCACAGCTCAGAAATCTACTCGCAAATCAGCGAACTTTATTTTCAATCTTAGTCTTGTGCGCCATGACAAGTGAGGCGCACAGGTACGGAGACTGTGGACTATATAACAGCAGTTCAGCTTACAGGCTGCGTGTTTGACCCCCAGCTTTGGCTCTGACGTTAAAAGCCCGCGCAAAGTACATGACCTGTTTGCTCCCATAAATATGCATTCATTGCGAGAGAGAAAAAAAAACTATAAAAACCCCACTGTGGATAATACCTTATAAATTACACACTTCCAAATCAATTGCAATCGGACGGAATCATGCCAAACTAAAGGTTCCTGCTGAAGTGCTCGCGGCTCAAGCCCACAGACTAAAAATAATCAATTATGGGAACAACATTAATGAAAACGCAGGCACTTTAGATTGAATGTGAAGCCCCTTTAATCACCCCTCAGATTATATAATAAGTAGTAAAATTACTTCAGTGCGAACACAAGAAGTGCTTTCAGTACCATGGACAGACACGCATGTCCAGGCGGCCCCAGGACTCCCGACGCTACTGCAGCAGTAATGGGCCAGTTAGGCTACAACCCCCATTTCCAAAAAAAAAAGTTGGAATGCGGTGTAAAACGTAAATAAAAACTAAATGCAAGGGTAGGCAAATGATCTAAATCTCTTATTCAAGTAAAAATAGTACAAAGGCAAGATGTCAAATGTTGAAACTGAAAAATTGTATTGTTTTTTGAAAATTATCTGCTCATTGTGAATTTAAGGCCATCAAAAAGACTCGAAAAAGTTGAGACAGGGGGCAATAATAAACAGTAAAATCTGTGCCATGTTGAAAAAAACACCCGGTGCTGCATTAAAAACAGACAGGATTCTGTTGTGGAGATCAGTGCACAGGAACGCCTCTGAAAACCGCTGTCAGTGAGCGCAGTTCATAGCTGCAACCATAAATGCAAGTTTAAAGCCCATCATAAACCACATATAACCAACATACAGAGATACTGTACGCTCTGGGCCCCAGCTCATTTAGGGTGGACTGAGGCAAAGTGGAAAACAGTCTTGTGGCCTGGCTAATCAAAACGTGAAATTCTTTTGGGAAAAGATGGACGCTGCGTCCTCCTGACAGAAGAGGAGAGAGACCATCCGTGTCTCTAATCTGCTCACGGTTCAAAATTCAGCATCCCTGATGGTGGGGGGTGTATTAGTGCACATGGAAGTTGTAACCTGCACATCTGTGAGGACAACATTAATGCTGAATGACACATACAGGTTTCATACAGCATGTTGCTGGCATCAAATTCATAATGAGCATACACTGCCCGGCCAAAAAACAGTCACCGTCTGGACATTAATGAACAAATTATATAATTGGATCATTATTGCTGCTATTAATATGTTTCAGCCGGCAATAATCATTTTTACCCTGACTGATGAAGCTCATCTCTACTCATTTCTTAAAAAATCACTTCGGAAGACACATCCCTTGACGGTGGAAAAGATGTTACAGTATTTCAGAAAGGGCAAGTTATTGGCCCGTATTTAGCAAAGGAAACCATGAATGAGAAAAACAAGTATGAGGAATCATTTTCACAAACAAATTTGCCACCACAAAGTCCTGACCTTAAACACATTAAAAGTTACTGGTATGTGCTCAAGAAAGACCACCGAGTGGTTCAACCATTATGTCAAGAAGACAAGATCTCAGCCAAAAATTATGGCATTTCTGATCGAAAATAAATGTTCTGGCATTGCATATAGTTGTCAAAACAATGACAAGACGAACATGCACTGTAATCAAAGCTAGAGGGGTTCCAACTAAATATTTGAGCGTGCAACTTTTTTTTTGGCCGGGCAGTGTATATTTTTCAAAATTCTCAGTGTCAGCATCTGAAATATTTGTACTATTTTCAATAAAATATAGTTTAAATGATTTGCAAATGATTGCATTCCATTTTTATTTACATTTAACACAGTGTCCCAACTTTTTGGGAAATGATTTTTTAGTGAATTACCAGTCATTTAACATTTGCAAAATTCCTCCTCAGCAACAGGGAGTCTCATAAAACGATGTAACTCCTTGGTAGTAAACAAACTTCAGGTAATTACACTGCAACATCCTTATCATTCAATTAAATTCACATACCAACAAATCCACTAGGATCTTGTTGTTTGGAGAATTCCAAAATAAAGGGATCAATCCTTCAGTCATCTCCTCATTCCTATTTGTGCATTTCATCCTTTAAAGAGATACAGAAACACCATTTATAAAATCATCGTAGGGCGGCGGGGATCTGCAGTGATACTCCATACAGGAAACCAGAAACGTTTGCCTTCATAAAACATTTAACATCATGATACGTTTACACCTGTTCTCTTTTGTCAAACAGTCCGACACACAAAGGCAACACTTAGCAGCCAGTCAATCATTCAGGGGTTCAATTTACCCTTAGAAACAGAGCTCTCTTTGATGAATGCAGCAGCTACTGAATCTCATTTGGCAAATGCTAACTAATGCGGCAAGCGTGTCTTACATAAATGAAAGGCAGTTCATAAACTGCATTAACAATGATCGGATCCAGACAAATCATTTGGTACAGCACATACAACTTTGTACGGAGGGGACAGGACTGCTATCGAGCTGCTGACACAACTATTGTATAGCTAATTCCAGTTGAACACTGACTGACTGAACTGAACTTGCACCCTGAGCCAATCAGAAACTCATATTCCCTCCCCCCACCCCTTTGAGTTTAGTTCCTTCCTATTGGCAGGCAGGGATTCTCTTCCTTGTCACTCATGCCTTTGGCTGTCTCCTGTGGGAGGGCACGATCAGGGTAGCTTCCGAAGCACATCTGTCTTTATGGGATGTGCGACATAAACATCAATATCATTCCATATGATTTGGGTTTGGCTAAAGCACATTCAAAGGACAAGCCAGGCATGCATACGCATACACATACATCTAAAAAGCGTGAGAGGAGATGATATTCCTCCTCAAACAGGAGAGAGAAAGGTTTCCACAGACTGAGAGCACAAAAAATGCTCCTCACGCCTCACCTCAGAGCACTCAGGAGTTTGGCCACGCTCCAACTCACACAGAGCGAACATCCCAGTTTCCGACTGTCAGTCAGATCCAGGCCAGGAGGCCTCAAAAAAGACGCCGTGAGGTAATCACAGACACACACCCACTGTCAGGACGGGGATGTGGAGAGGGGGACTGTACCGGATACACACACACACGCATGCACAAGCACAAAGATTATGCACGTACTTACATGCGCATTACAAGCATGTACGCACACAAACATACATTCACAGCAGGCATCAAAACGCTATTACAAAAGACACTTCACACAAATAAACACGTGCACAATCTCACAAACGCACAGAGACACGTACGTCAACACATCACCTACTCAAGCTACATCACAGTCCTCTACGGCGAAGTTAATAGTGGATGTATACCACATAGGACGAGAGTGATGGGTAAGGCTTTATACTCGGACGTTTATATGCACTCTAACCACATAAACACACAAACGCACACTCACTACAGACATCCGAACACAAATGAATACACTTTGCAAAAATGCGTGAACACTCTTACAAACATAAACAGACATAAGTCAACACATCTACTCAAGCTACATTAAAATCCCTTTTGGGAAAAAGACAACAGTGTAACTGTGTAACCACAGAGGAAGAAAGTGATGAGTTAGGCCCTACGCACGCACGCATGTATGCACTGTAAGCATAGACACATGTTCCCAGCAGACATCAAAACACCAATACGTACACAGCACACAAATAAACGCGTGTACACTCTTACAAACATACAGAGACATTCATGTCAATATACTGTACCTCCTACTCATGCGAAATCAGTCCTCAAAGGTAAAAGATAACAGAACATCTTTACCACAGAGGAAGAAAGTGATGAGTTGGGCACTGATGAAGGGCCCGCAGGCCGAGCTTCCACACTAGTCATGTGACGCCTCGCAGTTGCTCAGTTATTTCCCCAATGCCATAACCAGCCTCGGGGCTCTGCGGTTGTTGAAAATTAGCCAATAGAGTACTCCATGATAAATCACCAATGACATTTGAGTATATTTTACACAAATGGAATATATTATATAGTCTTCTAAACTCATGTAAATCTGTAGAAGCCGAGGAGAGTTTTCTGCGCATGACTGACTGCAGCTCTGTCACGATGCATTTCATGTAACAACATTAATGCTAAAAACTCGGTCCCTTCGTCTCCCTTACATCCTGCAACTCCCTTAGTCCAGGGAAAATACATTTAAAAAAAACTAAATCAGCACAACAAAAATGTAAATTCCATTATAGAGAGATATATTTGAGCCGTATTTCTATAAAGACATATTTTCCTCTGCAAGAGTCTACCAAACAGTGAAAATTATACTGTGACCAAAGGCTCAGAATTAAGGTGGACGTGTAATATTTGACAATGGGCCAGGTCATGCGGTAACGGAGTTACAAAATTGGTGTATTTTGTCCGTTACCAACCAGTTTTCTGCTGTTTTCACCCAAAATAAATCAAATTCACAAAATTGGCTTCTTTGTTTTTTGAAGTACTAGGGAAGACCTACACAAAGCCATTTAAATTCTAACTCTCTTACTTAGTTATGGAGCTCTGATAAAAAAATACACCAATTTTGTAATTCCGTTACCGCATGACCTGGCCAAAATGTTGGCATCTGCACATTTCAGATGTAATTGTGGGATCGGTAGAGCTGATTTCAATTATCGGGGTCAAAGACCCGCTGTCACTGAATTATTCCAGCCTCGGCTGTCGAGCCCGTTGGGATGTTTAAGAGGAAGAGAAAGGGAGGAGTTTGTTGTTCCATTACTGTGTAATTCTATCGCAGCTATTTGCAGAATCGATCTTCTGTTGGACAGACGAGGCGGTCTCCCCTGCAGAGAGCGAGAGACTGCGAGAGAGCCGGCGTATTGTGTGGAGACGTGCAAAATCTACACGCAAACACATGCATGTATTTACACAGATTATTCATACTCTTACAGAAATCACAAATACACACAAGCACTGAAATAAGCGTTTATTTGCACATTCATGCACATGTACAAACACATGCAATCTGACACATGAATAGAAGACTGCAGACCCACTTTACCAAAGACCCACCACCATGTTTCCTGGTTTACAGGATGTTCTTTACCAAATGGCTACTCTGGTTTTTATGCCAAACTCATCGCTGGTGTTTATTGCAAAAGCGCTCCATTCTCCGTTCAGTAAGACCCTTCTCATCTGACTATAGAACGGTCTCACTGGAAATGTCAGACACACGTGGTGAACTGTAAGCGCATGAGTTGGTTTTTGGATGACAACAGAAGCTTTTTTCTTCCAACTCCACCGAACATCTCCAGCTTGTTTGGATGGTGTCTGATCATAGTTTTGGAGACTTTCTCAGCACAAAACAAAATTACTGGCTGCAATCCTCCGGTTGTGATCCATGGACTTTCTTTTACCTTTTGAACAATCCTCCACATGCTATGTTTATTCAAAATAGGCAAATGTTCTCTTTTAGGTAGATTTAAAACACTGCATTATGCCTTAATCTTTGTGAGCAGTAACTCGATATTACGAATGTGCATGTTGGACCTCTTGGGCATTTTTTTTGGCCATTTCTACATTTGTGAAGCTCAAAAAGTTTCTGCCACACATGATTGCTTTAATCGTTTGTCTTAAACAGGGTAATGGTGACAAAGACCACGTGGCCTTGTGTTGCCTCATGATAACATCCCAAGAAAACAGGAAGTCATACACGACCATTTAAGGCATCCTTACCATCACAATGAACTTAATATACTGGTAATCTATCAGTGGGGAAACGCTTCAGCACAACTTTACGTGTTTCTGCCCAGAGTTGTTGTTTGCGGATTGGAGACGCATTTGCATTTCCAGAATCTGTCCCTGACCACCTTCTGAGGGGGTTTGAAAGACTGGATCACAATCCGTCCTCAATGACTGCATGCTCACCTGTACTTTCATGCGCTCAATTGCTATTTGATAGCAATCCAATCACAAAAAAACACTTTTTAATACCAGGTGTAAACGACTCAAAGACTTTCTAGGGTAGCCAATGATTGTGGCTGACGCTTTTGGGAACAAAATATTTATTTTCGGATAAGAATTTTTTTCCCTTTAATTTTCTTAAAATTCACAGTCAGCATATCATTTGAAAAAACGACTAAGAGGATTAACAGAAACCACATTTTTTTTTCATAGCCTTTTTGGTAATATTTACAAAGAGTGCCAATATAAGTAGAGGACACTGTAATTACTTCATTAAATTCCACCAAGCTCAAATATTGCTCATGCAGTTCATTTTTTTATTAAAATCATCTTGTAAAACATGTTTAATGGATTAGACAGGAATACAGACTCATCACCACACAAAAGGTTACACGTGTCTGTGTGAGTGTCAGTACATGAAGTATGCAGGGGTCCAATCATGCGTGCCTGCACTGACTCGCTCGTGTGTGTATGTGCATGCGTGTGTGTGTGTATGTGCATGCATGTGTGTGTGTGTGTGTGTATGTGCATGCATGTGTGTGAATGCGTGTGTGTGTGTGTGTATGTGCATGTGTGTGTGTGTGTGTGTGTGTGTATGTGCATGCGTGTGTGTGTGTGTGCATGTATGTGCGCGCGTGTGTTTGTGTGTGTGTGTGTGCATGTATGTGCACGCACATGTTTGTGTGTGTGTGCATGTATGTGCAGGCGTGTGTTTGTGTGTGTATGTGCATGCGTGTGTGTGTGCATGTATGTGCATGCGTGTGTGTGTGTGTGTGTATGTGCATGCGTGTGTGTGTGTGTGTGTATGTGCATGCGTGTGTGTGTGTGTGTGCGCATGCGTGTGTGTGTGTGTGTGCGCGTGTGCTTGCATATGCATTTATGCTTGTGGCTTTGAGGCCAGATTCTCTAAGCTTGGCCCACTGGTGCGATAGCTTCTCTCCGTGGTCCACGTACACGAATCACATCGGATTCATTCCACATCGGGGAGCCGTCATCTTCAATACAGAAACCGCCATTCCGTGTCAGGGCAGGTCACTACCTTCAGGGGTGGCCTATGGACAACAGGGTGTGTGTGTGTCTGTGTGTGTGTGTACACGTCTGTGTGTGTCTGTGTGTGAGAGAGGGAAGTTTCCTTCCACCCGTATGCTGAGCTACATGTCAGCTTGAAATGCACTTCATGTACCGTTGGTCATTTCGCCACATGAGCTGGAGTCGACTAGAATTCCCCATGGAGTGAATATGAGAGGAATGACAGGATGGTAGAGGGCCCAGCGGCCCGGGTCATGTGACTCTGCGACGGGTCAATAGATACAGCATTTATTTATCGAATTTACATTGAAAAAGACAAGTTCGAACCTCATCCAAGCTTAGGCGCGGTCGACCGCAGCATAGGCAGAGAAAACGAGGCCATCTCCTATCCTTGAACCACAGCCGTTAAGACAGGTCGTGCATTTGAACCGTTTTTGCATTCACACGCCTCAGTCCACAGTCCCTTCACAAATGACGGCGATTAAATCGCAGCCCCAGTTCCCATCTCTGAGTCACACTTTAAAACGCAGCCCTTTGAAATGGTGAGTCACTCGACACTGAGCTGATTCATTCCTATTATGAAAAAAAAATCAATGAACGCTCCACGGAGTTTATCTTTCTGCTGGACTTTAGCACACAGACTAAGGCACATCCATTATATATACACACACACGACACAACACAGCCCCAGAGTATTTGAAGAGGGACACGATGTTAGCTTTGGGGCTCTGTGCTTGAGGGCTTGGGGGTGAGTAAACAGTTAAAGTTAAAGTGAAAGGTTAAACTAGAGGTCAGAAGATTTAATTTGCAGTAATGAAGAACAGTAATTGAAAAAAGTTCAAGACTAAACATCACTTTAATCTCTTAACTTGCATTTTTTTTTTCTGCGCAAATTTCCACTCAAACTTAATTGCTTACAGTTCTTGAGCCACTTTGAGCACAGGCATAATCATGGTCTCCTGAAGAGAGATCCACAGTAGATTGCTCTCCATAAGTCAGAATTACTGGGAATATTACCCATTATGAGTCACAAAGCTATAAATGCAAGTTTTTGTGTTTTTTTATGGCTTTGTGGGATTGTGAGTGAACCTCACCAGCCTGAAGAACTGGAGCCTCAGCCAAACGTCTTACCAACACCACATGCAAATATTAAGACACTGGAACCAAATATTCATATTTTATGGATGCTTTCCAAGGAATGTCCTTGCGTTTTTCATAGGCTCCCGGCTTTCCCATCTATCTCACTGCAGTCATGTTGGGTTTTAATCTTACAACTTTCCTCTATCAAGTCTTTTTCCCGTCTCCAGCTAAAATTTTACTCCAAAACCCTCCCCCAATTCCCAGCATTAGGGTTTGCCCATATATGTGTGACAGAGTCACTCCCCACGCTTTTCATTCATTGAGGAAAACCGAGCCTCATCAAAATCCATTCAAACAAATTCGCAGCCATCAAAATTAGTCTCTTGGCTACCATGTGACTTCTGGAAGTTTCAGACCATTGGCTGTCCATGTAAACTGTAAGAATTTGATTTCTGTGGCATATATGATTGAGGGCTGACTGGCCTAAACACTCATTGTTCAGTTATAACAGCCAGAAGTAGTCAGTGTGTTTATTTTGTTTCTGAAAAGTTTCTATATGATCTATGGCCCAGGCCTTCATGTAAAAAAAAAAGGTTTTTCAAAGTAAAATTTACCAAGACGTGCAGCAACTGTCTCATCATCAAAGTAGTTTTAATGATCGTTACCTAACCCTGCTTGTTTTGTGGATTAAAAACAGTGATGAGTTTGGACCACAGGATTTCTCTTCAGGTGGGAACATCAATTTCAACATGTCATTAGTGTCATAGCATAATTGCCCATCTTATTTTTAAAGATTTTTTATTATTATTTAAGAGAATGGATTTCATTTCCTTTTTTATTTTAAAGGTTTGGAGAAAGAAGTAAAAAACACTTTTTTTTTGCCAACACAAAAGAACAGGCAGCCGATATCCCAATTAGGCAAAAATATGATTGAGGCAATTATGCTATGAGGCTAACAATATGTTAACCGATCTGAACAATGATGTTCTTTTAAACCAATGGAACTGCAAAGTCAGGCTGAGGATCTTTATAAAAGAATTTGAAATACTATTTTCGCTATAGTATTTGCATCACAAAACAGTTCACGGGGTTAAAATTTAGATTCTTCATACTTTTGAATGATATATAGTTAACCTATACAGCACAATATGTCACCGTATAAAAATGCAATAATGCCCCGCAGCCCGGTCGATATAAGGTTAAGGGGATATTTTTCAGCTCAGCAACTACCCCAGTCAAATATCGAGTCAAGCGCTGCGTGTTCATTCAATTTCATTCGCGCATTGAAGAACAGATAGAGATCGGACTATCAGTCCAAGAGGCCAGAAAAAAAATGTTGTGTTGGAACATTCTTGCCATGAAATATCAGGCGATTCGTCTCTCAGTGCGAGAGGCAGAACGAGGGAGTCCTGAGATGAGGTGGGGGGGGGGGTCAGACTCTACATCTAAAGGGTTCAGTTGAGGCCAAGAAAGAGAAACCCTTTGCGAGGGAAGGGGAGGTTTGATCAAACACACTCACTCCAGAAATACACTCCTGCCCGCTGACCCCCCTGTGAGATCCACCGTCGCAGCCCTAATGAGTAGATTTAATGTTTCTCCACAACTCTGGGCTCGACCGGCTCGGTCCAGGGACACCGGTTTCAACAAAGTGAGCATAACTAAATCAACTAAGACTTGCTAAATAATTATCTGCTATGCCACTTCAAGTCAGTCTGTGTCTGGCCGAGAGTATATCGCCCGGAGAATGCTGGAATGTTATGAACCGGCTTACCTATTCCTTTGATCCAACCTACCCTGCCCCTTTTAACCCAGCGGTTGGAGTAAGAGCACAATCCATTTCCATGAAAAATTGATAGCCTTTTTTTGGATTCCCCGCTGCTGGCTGGGAGCCAGTTAAGTGCCTTATTGAGAGCAGGGCTGGAGAGTGTAAATTCTTCTCTAATTATCCCGTAGCCTACAGCTCTGCTAACGCAGCAGAGCTATCGAAATGCTTGGCTTTCCAGCGACAGGACGCCGCAATGACATAAGCGGAGAGCTGAATCCTTACAGTCTGTTACTACTGACCCCGTCTTCGATGTGAAGCCCATATTGTGTGCATAGGACTGCACAAAAGCAGCTGACACACATCCATCCTATACAACGCTAACAGGCCCACAACCTGCCTTTTCTTTGCAGCTGCAGCGCTGCAGATCCGTCCATTTGGACTGTGTCGTAGTTACAGTCGCTGACATCCTGCAACAGCTGAACTCCAGTCCTGAGGGCTGCGCAGTCTGCTGGTTTCTGGAGTGTTTCCGCACTGGCGATTCATTTAAGACATGATTTGCTAAGAGTCCCCACTCAAGGCATTAATTACCTGTGGATTCAATGGAGACTAGAAGAGCTCATAAACTCTGCAGCCCTCCAGGATGGGAGTTGAACACTGAATCGAGGCAGTACAGCTATGGACTGTTACAAATGCAAATGTGTTGGCATAGTGCAGCCATTTTGAAAAATCAGCCACTGCCAATTCAGAGGCAGTGACACCAACAGAGGGCTTTGGCTGAGTCTTGTTCTGGGGGGCAGGGATGCACTGAAGGACAGGGGTGGAGGAATGAGGGGGGGGGGGGGGGGGGATTGTGATAGTGCGAGTTGTCTGGCCGTGTTTTGAACTCCCACCGTGGACAAGACAACAAGATTTCAGGGGCATAATTAATGTGCGCCATTGCGCAAAAACTTTCAAACTAGTCATACCGTTCTCCTTTCATTCAGTGAAAAGCAACCTTGAGTGAATTTGTCACCTCCTTCATGCTGTCTATTGCCCTACATTTGAACTCTCATGGCGTAAAATTCCCTCCAAAACAAAACGGCCTTAATTCAAAAGACGTGAGAACTTAACACGGAGTAAAGAGATGACCAGAATAAATTCCACAAACTGTTTTTTCCAAAGCCTATTAAGCTAAGCTGTAAAGTTGGCGAACACGTAGGAAATAAAGATCAGCCACTTTCAGGAAGCAAACCACATAAATTCTGTCATGCAACAAATCTTTGGCGGTGAGCAACATCTAGTCCACAACCACAACAAACAGACCCCACCTCGACCATCATATGGCGTTCAACATCACGGCTGCAGTGTTACACGACAGATTTAATATAGAAAATTCAATTTTCAACAACTCAGTCACTTTCCGTTTGTTCTGTCAATACCACAGCAGAATTTAATCACCTACATCCTCAGAGCTCGACAAGGATATCAATACATGTCACAAAATAACACAACTAGCAGATGAGCACAGAGAGATCGTTGTTTATTATTGTGTCATCTTCAACTGAATTTACTGCGAACCTTCTGCACTCCCAGTTCGACACCGATCTCAGTACTACACCCATCTCAGTACTACACCGATCTCAGTACTACACCGATCTCAGTCCTACACCCATCTCAGTACTACACCCATCTCAGTACTACACCGATCTCAGTACTACACCCATCTCAGTACTACACCCATCTCAGTACTACACCGATCTCAGTCCTACACCCATCTCAGTACTACACCCATCTCAGTACTACACCCATCTCAGTCCTACACCCATCTCAGTACCACACCGATCTCAGTCCTACACCCATCTCAGTACTACACCGATCTGTCCTACACCCATCTCAGTACTACACCGATCTGTCCTACACCCATCTCAGTACTACACCCATCTCAGTACCACACCGATCTCAGTCCTACACCCATCTCAGTACTACACCCATCTCAGTACCACACCGATCTCAGTCCTACACCGATCTCAGTACTACACCCATCTCAGTACCACACCGATCTCAGTCCTACACCCATCTCAGTACCACACCGATCTCAGTCCTACACCCATCTCAGTACTACACCGATCTGTCCTACACCCATCTCAGTACTACACCGATCTCAGTCCTACACCCATCTCAGTACTACACCCATCTCAGTACTACACCGATCTGTCCTACACCCATCTCAGTACTACACCCATCTCAGTACCACACCGATCTCAGTACTACACCCATCTCAGTACTACACCGATCTGTCCTACACCCATCTCAGTACTACACCGATCTGTCCTACACCCATCTCAGTACTACACCCATCTCAGTACCACACCGATCTCAGTCCTACACCCATCTCAGTACTACACCCATCTCAGTACTACACCCATCTCAGTACCACACCCATCTCAGTACTACACCGATCTCAGTACCACACCGATCTCAGTCCTACACCGATCTCAGTACTACACCCATCTCAGTACCACACCGATCTCAGTCCTACACCCATCTCAGTACCACACCGATCTCAGTCCTACACCCATCTCAGTACTACACCGATCTCAGTCCTACACCCATCTCAGTACCACACCGATCTCACTCCTACACCCATCTCAGTACTACACTGATCTCAGTACCACACCCATCTCAGTACTACACCCATCTCAGTACTACACCGATGTCAGTCCTACACCGATCTCAGTCCTACACCCATCTCAGTACTACACCGATCTGTCCTACACCCATCTCAGTACTACACCGATCTGTCCTACACCCATCTCAGTACTACACCCATCTCAGTACCACACCCATCTCAGTACTACACCGATATCAGTCCTACACCCATCTCAGTACCACACCGATCTCAGTCCTACACCCTTCTCAGTACTACACCCATCTCAGTACCACACCGATCTCACTCCTACACCCATCTCAGTACTACACCCATCTCAGTACTACACCCATCTCAGTCCTACACCCATCTCAGTCCTACACCCATCTCAGTACAACACCCATCTCAGTACTACACCCATCTAAGTACCACACCGATCTCAGTCCTACACCCATCTCAGTACCACACCCATCTCAGTCCTACACCCATCCCAGTCCTACACCCATCTCAGTACTACACCCATCTAAGTACCACACCGATCTCAGTCCTACACCCATCTCAGTACTACACCCATCTAAGTACTACACCCATCTCAGTCCTACACCCATCTCAATACTACACCCATCTCAGTGCTGCACTGATCGACTGGACAATAAAAAACGATGACAGAGCCGTTCTGTGAGAAGCAGGGACAGGCTGGAGTTACTTAAGATGTCCGCAACAGTGGAGCACCGCAAAAAATGGACTCCATCTCAAAGCTGGATTGGGGGTGATCTGGCCCCTATATGTTCAGACACAGGAAGCGACCACAAACACTCGGTCATCCTTCTCAAACACTCCCACAGAGACCAGCGACATAAGACATGAAGTGATAGATGAATGAAAGCAGCTTTAAACACTTAAAGAACTGAGCATCGATTCCAAGCTTCTATCAGTGCGTCACCTTCAACATACACAAACTACGCATTTCAGACGAGGGAGAGGTCTCCAGCTGCAGGTCTGAGGAGGGGGTGCAAAAGCTCGCCCACGAAATAGAGGGGTATCTCAGCCCCGTTGTCGCCGAGTCTTCGTTTCATTTCTAAGGCACGCAGCAGTCTCTCTCAGGCTCAAGTCATTCCCACATTGCCCCTTTGTAAAGTAAGATATACAGTATATATAGAGAGAGAATCTTCTTCAGGCTTTAGATCAATCAAATGTTTTGAGAGGTAACACTTGACGGACTGCTGTTGTAATTGTAGTGGAAAAGGCAATAGTTCGCGGCGCGCTGAAGGGGCAGGTAGGGGACTGGGTTAATGCAGCGGGCAAGAACACCAGCCGTGCAGCGAGCTCGACGCTCATATCAATGCGGTCGATTGCTCCGCTGCAGAAATCCGCAGCCACGTCGCTGCTATATTTAGAGATGTGCTTTATATAAGCTAAGCTGAATCATTCCACGATTCCTCGGCTGGTTCTGCAGACACACAGACACACAAACACACACACACACTGACACACACACACACGCGCGCGCGCGCACAAACATATGCATGCACAGACACCCATACAAACACTAACTCATATACAAGTGTTAAAACACACACGTGAGCACATGTGCATATACAAGCACATAAACATGCACCATAACACACACATAACATACAAGCAAGAGCAAACAAACGCAGATATATAAAACCAAAACACGCACATACACACACACACGTGCACACACACCCGCAAACATATGCATTCACACACACTCATATAAACATAAACTCATACACACAAACGCATTCAAACACACACACACTTGTGCATATATGCACACGCAAGCACATAAACATGCACCGAAACACACAGACACGTCATACACACACTTGAAACCACAAACACAGATACAAACAAGCCCAGACATACAAACACACACATATACACAGCCACTTACACACAGGCACAACACAACACGCACACCAGTTTATGGACAAACAGCAACCACCAGCTTCCTCTGGTGAACTGCATTACCCCAGCAGGCACCAACGCCGCCCAAAACAATCTACAGACCACTTTATAATACAGGATCATCCTTCTCAATAAGCCCCCACCTCATATGTCAAACACACGTTCCTCTGATGGCGGCATCTTGGCCGCGCTCAAGGTTCAATTGAGAGCACTTACTCTGTAATTGGCCAGACGCCAGGCCCAAATGAATTGCCCGCTCAAGCCAATGAGATTACAGCAGATCCAATTCACCTGAAGACTCATGCCAGTATAAGAGGTGGCACTAAGTGTGGTGCACTGTAAAGTGCACTTCCTCCGTGAGCCCTTAATAATGTCCCACAGCTCCCACAATCCGCTGATGCACGCCGCTAACTGCTAATACGCAGCTAATGACAACGGTCATCAGCTGTTAAAAGTCCAGAGTGGGTATTAGCTTTTAAAAGGGTGTCACACCCAGTTAGGCCCACCGTCAGGAGAGGAACACAATAAACTGAGGAGCCTTTATGAAATGCCAGGTCACATGACTTGTTACGGAGCCTCCATAAGACTCTAGTGCAGGTTTTATGACAGACCGCAATGCACTTTAAATGAGAATCACAGAGTTGTCCATCTCTAATGAAGCTTAGCGAAAGTTAAATCAGGAAGACTCTCTCGCACACTTCAACTCCGTTTATTTTCTTATCATTAACTCGCATGTTCACTCGTTAATCTCTGCAGTCAGTGTCCGGGGCTGTCAGTTGTGCAGTCAGCTGGTGTAACATCTGATCTCTTCTATCCAACCACGGCACACCTCAGTGGCATCGCAAGCCAATCGTTATGTTGCTGTCTTTTTAAAATAAGTCATTCGCTCTACCCTAGTTCGCTCATGCTGCCGTTCGCTGACCCTCCCCCTCCCCAACGCCACCCTGCTCCATCAGACCTCCGTACTGCCGCTCCAGCTCTGCCAGCCTTCAGCCACCACCGCCACCAGTGTCTGGGCTCTGCGGGGGATTATCCAGCTGCTGCTCTGAGCCGCGCTCCTGCTCTACGGGTCTCCAGAAGAGTCCAAGCGCCAAAGACTGTCTGATTTTAAGCCTGTTACTTCCGCTTATGCTCAACGCATAATAAATATTTCCTGGTTTTACTTGAGTCTTTCCTGATTGAACTAATACATATTTAATCTAATCCAGTATATAATGGTCCCACCAGCCTTGTCTACCACTACGTCAGCTTTACTTTCCCACACCAAACCCCCTGACTCCAGATCAGCATCACAAAAGGGTGGGAGTCTATCCCACAATGCTTTGGGAGGAAAGGCAGAAACGAACCTTCAACAATCTATCAGTCCACTGCAGGCACCCGACACCGTTCACTCACTCAAACCTACAGGCAATTTAGATTTTATATAGCTCTCTACTCCCCTGTTAAAACCCCAAGTCCAAAAAAGTTGGGATACTGGGTAAAATGAAAATAAAAACAATGCAATGATTTGCAAATTTCCTAAACCCACATTTTATTCACAATAGAACACAGAAAACATATCAGATGTTGAAAGTGAGACATTT
>CM056584.1:4391241-4403741 GCA_029721435.1 Gymnothorax reevesii | reverse complement strand
TTGTGCACCAAATGGAGTTAAAGCCTTCGCACGGCATTTCTCATTATATGTATTCAGCCTATTATCACAATAACCGAGAAAAAAATGTTACTACACAGAAAACAATGCGTGTGTGAGCCGAGAGAAGCCATTTAAACCAAAGAAAAGAGCCTGTCCGGTCCTGATAGTGTTACTGGGGGCAGTTCAGTGCTTGTGGCTTTCTGGAAGTCCCCTGTGGTACACGGATTAGCGTGTTTAAAATGGATATTATGCCAGGGCCAAATTGGAGGGTGTAGGCAGGAGGTGGGCCCGTTCGCAGAGGGTGAGTGGGCGAGTAAAGGAGGACCGTTCCCGTCACTCTTGTAAGTTTGGCAATGACGCCAAGAACAGCAGCAAAACTGAAACGGCTACGAGGAGGAAAACTAGCTGAATGAGGACACACACAAATGAGTGGAGAGACCCTATTGAGGGATGTGCTATTAGCAACAATAGCTTTGGTGAAGCTCTTCAACATTCCATCTTTGTATCTCTTACATTCAGTTCAAAGCAGGTTTTTGCAGATGCTTGGAGTTGTAGTAACACACTGCAGATATATAATGATGTACATTGGTACATAATGTACGAGACTAATAATAATAATAATAATAATAATAATAATAATTTTGCAAAAATCCAAGTATTTTTCCACCAGGTTTTATATATGCTGCTTATGAATACAAACTGATCATAAATAATGATGAACAAAGCACATCACAATAGCCAACTGCAACTGAAGTAGCAGTAGTAGCTAGTAGGACAGTTTGCAGTGGTAGTACCAAAATGAGTGGAAGTACCAGCACTTGCAGCCATTGTGGCGGCAAAGCCAGCGTTAGTAGCAGTACTAGCTGCAGCAGTAGCGGGAGTAACACTAGCAGTAACAATAACAGCTGTAGTGGGAATATTATCAGTACTTATAGCACAAGCAGCAGTTGTGGTGGCAATAACAGTGATAATAGTAGCACTTGCAGCACTTGTAGCCGTCGTAATTGTAGCAATAGTGCTAACAGCAGTAGTTGTAATAATGGCATTAGCAATCTGCAGGAGCACTAGCAGCAGTTGTAGCGGTAGTAGTAACAGTAGCAATAGTGCCAACAGCAGTAGTTGTAGTAATGGCATTAGCAGTCAGTCGTAATGATGGCAGTTGCCCTTAGCAGTAGCATTAGTATTAGCAGCAATGTTAGCAGTATAGACAGTTGCAGTATTAATAGCGGCAGCAGTCATGATTGTTGCAATAATGGCAGAAGCAGTTGACAGTAGCACTAGCATTAGCAGCAGTCATAGAAGTAGAGGCAGGAGCAGTATTACTAGCAGCTGTGATCATAGTTATAATAATGACAGTAGCAGTAAGCTATTGCACGAGCAGCAGTCGCAGCAGTAGAGTCAGTATCAGTATTAATAACAGCAGCAGTAGTAGAAGTTGTAATTATGGCAGTAGCAGTTAGCAGTAGCACTTAGCATTAGCAACAGTGTCAGCAGTAGAGGCAGACGCAGTATTAATAAGAGCAGGAGCAGTAGCAGTTAGCAGTGGCACTAGCATAAGCAGCAGTGTTAGCAGTAAAGGCAGTAGCAGTATCAATAACAGCAGCAGCAGTAGCAGTTAGCAGTAGCACTAGGTGGAATGAAGCAGTTAGTAGTAGCACTAGCATAAGCAGCAGTGTTAGCAGTGGAGGCAGTGGCAGTATTAATAACAGCAGCAGTAGTAGCAGTTAGCAGTAGTACTAGCATTAGCAGCCGTACTCAATTTTCTGTAACACCCTCTCACTGCATCACCTCCTTCTCTCTCCCTCAGCAGTATTTCTATCCAGTTGCATTATATTACATCAGATGACATTAAAAGCCATGACCCCTCAGAGCCACATCATATAGAAATGGGCCCTTACAGGTTTATGTCAAGCCATAAACCGAACTGGTCTCGGCCATCAGTGGCAGTGTGAGCAGGAGAATCACAGATGCTAACACACACAGGAACTCCGTCAGCTTTTCACTCTAAAACAGTAAGTCGTTAATAATCTCAGCCCACCCAGTCGTTCATCCGATAGTAATGTTCTCCATTTCCATCATGCGTTCCAGGCACAAGGAGGCATAAAATTGATCTGGCACCCAGATTCACTGCTGCCAATTATTTTCTCCTCAGAGAAGAGAATGAAAATAGGAGCAACTGAAAAAAAAAGACTGAAAGGAGTTGATGGATATGGTTGCGCTGGCGAGTTAATACGGTACAAAAAATTGCGTGTCTGTGTGTGTGGAACTGAGTTAAACTGTTGTATGTGATAAACAGAATCCGGTATAGTCACTTGAGGATTATAGTCTTTTGATCAAAATCCAAGTCGGTGCCACACAGATCTGTTGATAGATTACCTTAACTGTGTCACAGGTGTATCCTTTAAATAGTAAATGAAGATTATATTCAAGTAAATGGAAAACGATCACATTTAATGAGCATAGTTCATTTGCGCATCAGCCATGTCTGCCACTGTACAGTATAAGTGACATATTTTTTTTCCTTCCCCTGACGGGACACTAATAGTCATGTCTTAACCAGCATCTGTCTCCTCTCTCCAAAAGCACATACTTCATGGGCAGAGAAAAGCACCATTTTCCCCCAAACTCATGTCTCCTAGATTAAAAAGTTTGCTTTGGTCTTAAGTTTTTAAGCGGCCCATATGCATACTGTGCAAATATTCGTGGTAAAAAAAATGTCAACTGTTGGCTTAACGGTGTTCAGGCTCCTCAGGAAGAACTGTAATACGACTGAACTCCAAATCCTAAAATCTAAGTCAGATCTTTTATTAATGTCCTAAACCGGGAGAATAAAACCACTTGGCACGGTAACCACTTCCAAAATTAAAGGCAAGCAAATCACCATCGGCGTCCGCTAAGTGTTTCAAGACCGAATAGCTGCAATTAAATAAACTGGGAAGTCAGCACGTCCTTTAAAAAGGCTGGTCGACAGGATAACAAGTCTATTTGTGGGGGCCCGACTGATATAGCGACTGATATGTAAAGTCGTAAAAATTGACCTGACACGAGACGTTCGAGCACAAACCAAAACAAAATAACATACAGTCCTGATGAGAGACAACTGCAGATGTTTGCATTCAAATAGGCCTATTTTCCGCCACGAAAGTCGTATTCAGCTTGTTTCAGCCGTGAGGGATACAGAAACGATAATTTATGTATGCGTGTACGTATGCAGTTCATCACCCGTTCAATTTTAAATAGACTACCAATGGTAATCCCCTCCAGGTGACATTACATTAGCAATATTCACAATATTTATACGAACACCGTAAATAAAAGCGATTGCGAAGTGACCGACAGTTGTGCGTCAACACACTGATTTTTTTTTCAGTGAGGGAAGACGTGGTCCAAAAAAAAAAGGTGAATGGAGCGTGACAGTGAGTGAGCGCTGATGCGATTCAGAACCATGGAGAGCTCTCTGTGAATTCCTCAGAGCCTAGAGGAGTGGGGCCAGGGGAGTTAAAGGCCGATTCTTCCTTTTCTTACTCGAACTGGCGCTTAAAGAATATCAGCTTTCACAGGGTCCCACTCCGGCTCCCCATGGTGAGCTCACTCTGGGGTTCCTTCTCAAATCCCATCAGTACGTGCGAACCTCCCGCTGCAGCTCTATGCTGATGTCAAAGTTCTGCCCAATTTCAGAGCGAAATGGACAATTCAGACATAATTTACGTCTTCATAACTTCCTGAGTCACATTTATTCAAGACAAATTAATAACTACCCCGAGGAGGCAATTCGGACGAAACTGCAGCGGCCGCAAAATATGCAGCACACAGAGACCTAAAAAACAATATACATATTTGAATGACATCACACATTTTTGGACATTAAGATTGAAACAATTTTAAGATGTAAATTAAAAAAAAATTTAAATTAACAGGTCAAACTGTTGTTGCCCGTTTGGTCCTCTCCTATATATATATATATATATATATATATAATTTATTTATTAAATCTAACGCCCCATGAGGGTTATTCAGGTTAACAATTATTCATAGCTATTCATGAAATTATTCATAGTTAACATTGTAATGGCAACACCTTAAAGACTCATGAATCTTTCAACGCCAGAAAACAACATACGATAAAGACAGTGATTTTAACTAAAAGATGCGTTTCTAATACGATTACTTTGCTTTCGAACAATGCATGGAAATGGAGGGGTATGGTTGACCATCCACAACAAGCAAGCATCGATGATTCCTTTCGACAAACGGTGGACTACATTGGTCCATAAGACATTCTATCATGCTGCTGAACAAACATTCACCTTCAACGTCTTTGATGCAAACACGCCTTTGCAATCAATTTATGACTAATGTACTGTCACACTGTGAATACCAAGTCCAGCACAGACCACTAATCAGTTGGCTAGCGATTAATAACTTATATAAATGTGTTCAATAATAACCCAACGAAAGGTCAAACTGAAAACGTGAGCTCTCATACTGGAATTCTCAAATCTCAAAAGCGAGTTACTGCCACCTAAGGGCGAAAAACGTACACAACATATTGATGTCAAGTGCCTTGGTTCCCGGTGGCGTCTCCTCCCAGCCAAATATAACAAAGTCACGACGACGTTGTTGCCATCATCGTCATCATCATCATAAACACTATGAGGAATGTTAATACATGTAGTACCTGATTTTGAGTATTAGTATAACTGATGAAGTTACTATACATATTAGCTGGAAATACACTGCTCAAAAAATAAAGGGAACACTTAAACAACACAATGTAACTCCAAGTCAATCACACTTCTGTGAAATCTAACTGTCCACTTAGGAAGCAACACTGATTGACAATCAATTTCACATGCTGTTGTGCCAATGGAATGGACAACAGGTGGAAATTATAGGCAATTAGCAAGACACCCCCAATAAAGGAGTGGTTCTGCAGGTGGTGACCACAGACCACTTCTCAGTTCCTATGCTTTCTGGCTGATGTTTTGGTCACTTTTGAATGCTGGCGGTGCTTTCACTCTAGTGGTAGCATGAGACGGACTCAACAACCCACACAAGTGGCTCAGGTAGTGCAGCTCATCCAGGATCAGTGCGAGCTGTGGCAAGAAGGTTTGCTGTGTCTGTCAGCGTAGTGTCCAGAGCATGGAGGCGCTACCAGGAGACAGGCCAGTACATCAGGAGACGTGGAGGAGGCCGTAGGAGGGCAACAACCCAGCAGCAGGACCGCTACCTCCGCCTTTGTGCAAGGAGGAACAGGAGGAGCACTGCCAGAGCCCTGCAAAATGACCTCCAGCAGGCCACAAATGTGCATGTGTCTGCTCAAACGGTCAGACACCGACTCCATGAGGATGGTATGAGGGCCCGACGTCCACAGGCGGGGGTTGTGCTTACAGCCCAACACTGTGCAGGACGTTTGGCATTTGCCAGAGAACACCAAGATTGGCAAATTCACCACTGCTGCCCTGTGCTCTTCACAGATGAAAGCAGGTTCACACTGAGCACGTGACAGACGTGACAGAGTCTGGAGACGCTGTGGAGAACGTTCTGCTGTCTGCAACATCCTCCAGCATGACCGGTCTGGCAGTGGGTCAGTAATGGTGCGGGGTGGCATTTCTTTGGGGGGACGCACAGCCCTCCATGTGCTCGCCAGAGGCAGCCTGACTGCCATTAGGTACTGAGATGAGATCCTCAAACCCCTTGTGAGATCATATGCTGGTGCGGTTGGCTCTGGGTTCCTCCTAATGCGAGACCTCATGTGGCTGGAGTGTGTCGCAGTTCCAGCAAGACGAAGGCATTGATGCTATGGACTGGCCCGCCCGTTCCCCAGACCTGAATCCAATTGAGCACATCTGGGACATCATGTCTCGCTCCATCCACCAACACCACGTTGCACCACAGACTGTCCTGGAGTTGGCGGATGCTTGAGTTCAGGTCTGGGAGGAGATCCCTCAGGAGACCATCCGCCACCTCATCAGGAGCATGCCCAGGCGTTGTAGGGAGGTCATACAGGCACATGGAGGCCACACACACTACTGAGCCTCATTCTGGCTTGTTTTAAGGACATTACATCAAAGTTGGATCAGCCAGTAGTGTGTTTTTCCACTTTAATCTTGAGTGTGACTCCAAATCCAGACCTCCATGGGTTAATACATTTGATTTCCATTGATAATTTTTGTGTGACTTTGTTGTCAGCACATTCAACTATGTAAAGAACAAAGTACATAAGAATATTTCATTCAGATCTAGGATGTGTTATTTTAGTGTTCCCTTTATGTTTTTGAGCAGTGTGTTTCACCATACCAGCAACTTAAAAATGAGATTCGCACAGGGGTCGGTCAAATCATCAAGACACTGCCACGAATACCACCTTTACAGCGTTTGCAGCAGACAGCTATAACTGTCCGCTTTTTACGGAGACTGGCTCAGATATGGACTGATCCAATAGAGATCTGACATGGGCAGAGGTGATTTTTAGAGCTGAAGTTCTGGGTGATTATCTGTCCCACCAAGTGGTCAAGCATTAGGCTGCCCGTCCCTGTGCCTTTGACTAGTGGCCATTTATCTTTTGCCGGTGGCATAATCCACATTGCCACTCTTTATAATTTAGCCATTTCTGAGACCGATTTGAACTCTAACTATATAACCCCCATGGAACTATATCTTGTGTTGGAGACATAAGTACTTAGCAACGTGCCGCTGCGTGCCTTCAATCTGTCACATTCTGTTAATAAGTATTCCATTTAATATTAATGACCCATGTAAATACTTATATCATTGTAATTATTTAGAAGTCAGTCATTTGTCGCATTTACAGGGTGTTTCTGGTATTTTAAAAGGTAGCGCATTAAGCTACAGCAAAGACAAAGGTTTGCAGGCCATACTGTCATTCAACCACAACGGGTAGAAAGCCAATCGTGATTTTACGAAGTAATAAGGCAAAATGACCCCACAATTTCAGATGCAAACAAATTTGAATCACGATCCTCCCAAACTACACTTCAAGATTTAAAAAAAGGTAAATATGACTTTCAGGTAACGTTGTTCACCGGGTACCCTCCTCGGTCCATTATGTGGTAAAACAAGTGAGTCGAGAACTGATAACCCCTCTGAAGAGTCTCACATTGTGGTGGGTCAGTCCGCAACCTCGTCTGGCCGTTATTCCCGTCAGATTCAGTTCTTCCATCTGTTACGCACGTTGGCTCATGCGTATATTTAATAGTTGTAATCTCTGCGTAGGCTGTGGGTCCTTTGGTTCCTTCTGCCGTCTTCTCACCATCATTCCCATTCGATCTCCCGCTGTTACACGTTCTCATCAATCCAACCATTCTGTCATCCAATCAGAAGACGGGCGACTCCCCTATTTAACCTGCTGCATCGACAGAAAGAAAAACTCCTTTGTTGCTGGTTTTGTTGATAGAGTTAGTCTTGTCATTTGTTATGTAGTGTTGTCGTCTTGTTCCTTATAAAGTTTCTTTTTTTGTTGTTGTAGTACGATACTGGTATTTGTAGACGACGTCAGGGTTGGGAGGCAGGGTAGAGACCTCGGGGTATACATCTTGCCTGTAGGATTTTTCTCTGTTAAATACACCAGATTAGAGGGCGGGCGCCATCCGTTGTATTTTCAGTGAGCGAGTGCTCACTGTCAAGGGGCTGGGTTTTTTTTTTTTTTCTTTGGCAGCCGCCCACGACGTTTCCCTGCTCCTGAACGTATGTCTGTGAGTCTTCTTTTGTGTGGCCATTTTTCAATTGCAAGGTAAATAAAATTTCTTGTAGCTAATATGCCGATGTAGTTTACCTCTGCATGTCATGCACAACTGCACCAAGTTATGTTACGGCTCTGCAACAGCCCTTGACTGACTGAGCCACCAGGGGTCATAACACATCAGCACAATAGTGTGGCATCCGCTAACCCCCCCGTCTTCAGCCTGATTTCCTCACACTTTGCTTGTGCCCCCAAATCCCAACTGCTGTTATTCTAGCCAGAGACCATTTGTTCCAATGTATCCTTTGAAGTTCAAGGTGGGCGATTCCGATGCATTTTAACTAAATCCCCTCCGTGACGAGATACTAAACTGTCCCCCAAACAAAATTCTTTTCATGTATTAAATTTTATTTTTTTTTACACAATTTAAAGGTATGATGCACGCTACAATATTCAGGAGGGAAAAGCTCCATAATTTCCTCCATTTCCATGGGGATATTTTCAGCGTCGGTCACCGAGGGGATGTTTGGTTGACAACACCTCATAACAGCCCAGGTACAGGTGTCCTCAGTCTCCTTCAGCTTTCAGTTTCTGTTGATCTGTAATTGTGGGGCAATTTCACCAGTTCCTTTAGCATATTACACAGCTCATCTTTGAAACAAACATGGCTGCATTTATTTCTCCTCTGACTAAAGTACTGAGGAATGCATTAAATCTGGTTTAAAACATAGAAATCACACATTCTGTTATCACAAGTCATCAAAGGGATAAGTATGAAGATAATTGTTCTGTTTTGATAGACAATTATAGGGAGTACGCAGGTAAAATAAGAGGCAGCGTCATTACTTAAGAAAGTTTTACAGCAGGGAAATCAACCAAAATCAGAGACAAATGAGGATAGTCCAAGTTGTTCTTAAAATATATGAACTGTCTTCAATAAACTTTTAATTAAATTAGATTAAAGTTTGTTAAGCAGTGGTTGATGAGCAATTTTATCTTTAGAAGGCTTTTTGCGGCTAAAGATCATGACCGTACTAGTCATATTACGGTTATAACACAATGTTGGCAAATAGGGCCATTGCATAGTTACCAAAGCCCTTCAGCAGCTCAGCAGTTGACAGAACAACATTGGCAAAAAAAAAAACCACGACAGAATTATACCTTGCGAGTACAGCAGTTTAGCTGACTCGGCAAAAATAATAATTCAATACGGTATGACCCATTAACCATGAATTGTTTTACTCGATGGAATGGGATCGTTTAATTCCCAGAAATGGTCTCGAAAATTGCACAAAAGAATCCAATCTAGTAACTGTGGTGATTTCAAATAATAGAGACAACAATGCAAGAAGGAGAATTATGTGCAACAGGACATTTGTAGCTCAAGCACAAATAAAGATTTACACTAATCTGCAAAATGGCATCAACAATCCATTGTTCCTCGAGATTTATTTTGGTAGTTATGAGTCCGTATAATGAGAAAGTACTGCCATAATTACCTCATTAACTCAGAGATCCACTGCATAATTTCTATAATTAAGTATATGGTGAGATTAAGTGTTGAGACCATGTTCCAGGAAGTTACATTTTCTACATCACAAATCTTATTTAGCGTAAGAGCTGAACGGAGTCTGTAAACGGCGCAGGTACCCAAGGCCCTGTGCTACATATTTTGCATAATTTTAAAATATACTAATGATAGAAATCTGACAAGCTGAAATTACTCACTGGATATAATTGCAATATTAAGTGACTAACGCTGAAACAAAACATCGGTTTTGTGTCGATAACAAATCTGAAACAAAGACGATACACCCCATCAAAATCCAAGACTTTAAAACAACTGTAAGCATCAACGAATGTAACAAGTCATTAGCGAGAGACATTTTATATTTGCTCAGCATATCCATGAGAACAGAAACCCATTCAAATGAATCTGCTTTGTCATGACTGGACCAGTATAACAGTTCACTGAATGACAATTAAATCTTTGCCTCATTATGGCCCCATTTCCCCGACCCTCAGATCACTTGATGTTACCAAACGGTTACAGGCTGGAGCGCGGTAGGGCAGTGATGGACGAGGGAACATGTCATCACTATAATAGAAGGTGTTTTTGCTAGTAAAAACATGTCTCCCCCCCCCAGCCCAACCCATCGGACAGACGGACGGACAGAAAGAAAGACAGGTAAGTACAGTGGCTCCAATAAGTATTTGTACACTACTTGAAAATTCGACTACATAACAGCTTTTGTATATTTGGCTAAATGCTTGCTATTGCGTGTAAAAGTGATTAAAATATTTGATAATCAATATGTTTTAAACAAATATTTAATTTCAAAATGGCATATTTGGTCAGAAAGGCTATTATCTGACCCAATAAGTATCTGTACAGTTCCATTAGTGAGTCACAAAACTTATAATACCCACCTAAAATTGACTCAAGATGTTTACAGGACATGGTTCACTCACTTGGTCTGATTTGGTCAAGTGTGACCGTACTGGACACTCCCTCTGTACACAGACTGGCCTATGTAAATGGCCTGACCATGCCTATAATGTATTCCTGTGATGTATGGCTAAGACAGGCGAGATACCCCGTCGAATGTGGGAGCAAATCATTCAGCTACATAAAGAAGACCAAAGCACCAGAAAAATTGGAACTCGGCTATCGTTACGCCACACGACCGTGCAGTACATCATCAAGAAGTACAAACAGTCTGAACGCACTGACCGGTACATCTCCCTGCTGGTACAGAGGGAGCCACTGTAAATCCTTATTTTTTGGAGATTGGTATGAGAGGAATATATGGTCTATAGTTGAATTGATGGACACGAATGGCAATTTCTTAACTTATGAACAATTCTGTATGAAATATACAGTGGCTCCAATAAGTATTTGTACACTACTGTACTTCACGGGGTATCTCGCCTGTCTTAGCCATATATCACAGGAATACATCATGGGCATGGTCAGGCCATTTACATAGGCCAGTCTGTGTTCAGAGGGAGTGTCCAGTATGGTCACGCTTGACCAAATCAGACCAAGTGAGTCAACCATGTCCTGTAAACATCTTAAATCAATTTTAGGTGAGTATTATAAGTTTTGTGACTCACTAATGGAACTGTACAGATACTTATTGGGTCAGATAATTGCCTTTCTGACCAAATATGCCATTTTGACATTAAATATTTGTTTAAAACATATTGATTATCAAATATTTTAATCACTTTTACACACAATATCAAGCATTTAGCCGAATATACAAAAGCTGTTATGTAGTCGAATTGTCAAGTAGTGTACAAATACTTATTGGAGCCACTGTATCAAAAGGTACCACAGCAGAACTTCAGTAGTAAGTATGCAAAGTTTCGCTAAGACCATGCAAATGGTTTTGGAGTAACGCTCTGGAAACGAAGTGGAAACGCCAACGCGAACGGAACCGAGTCTAAAAATATGTCTCCCCTCTCCCTCCGGGGGGCGACATAACTAATAGAGAGGGATGGAATACAACAGTGAAACGGACCTGCGTGTGTCAGTTTGCATGCACACGATAAGGATCAAGGAACATCTCTTCTGCAATGTTGCAAACAAACATACATCACAAGGCTTCAGACACTCGACCGCTTCCACTGTGAGCAGTGATGGGATTTTGGCAGAACTGCTCTCTGATGTGAGTTCCTGAGAAGACGAGTGTAAAACAGAGAGGATAATAAAGTAGTGATACGATGATGAACCGCAATCGGCTGAACAGATGATGAAACGCAAGACAGCGAGGAGAACAGATGCCGAGTGAGAGAAACGCAACAGGAAAAGAGGAGAGAGGAAGAGGGGAAGTGAAAGGAGGGAGGTGAAGTGAAACACAGGAGGGAGAGAGAGAGAGAGAGAGAGATTGAAAAAAACCTTTATTAGACCACTTTCAGTGGTTCTCAGTGAGCAGTCAACAAAAACACAAAAAACCAATCTTAAAATGACAAAGACAGGCTTCCATCTTCCAACACATCACACAAAACTCCATCCACAGCCCTAAGATGATTAAAAGCATTCAGATTATTAACAGTGTTATAATAAGCGTGCTCCACTTTAAGGCGGGCAGCTATACTACCTTTTACTTTTTGCACAGGATCAATATATCCCAATCCCTGTATCTTGCTTTTACGCATTAACCAGATTGCTAATTTTGCTGTTCCAGACATGAAATTGAGAGAGAGAGAGAAATGAGTAAATGTCGTTTTCTTCAAACACCTCAAAATATACTGAGTACAAATGAAAACGCACTACTCACAAAATCTGGAATAGCTCCACGGATTGATATGTGAAGTATATACGTATGATGCATTTGAGATAATGAATGATTTAAGAAGACATGTAAACATCATTCAATTTCATTCACGATAATGTTAATGCGCGAGAGAGGTTTAACTGGTGTAGGGGTCAAACAGGAAAGTCAATAACGGGTGCGACCACCATTTGCATTGACACATGCGGTGCATCGTCGTCGCATGGAGTTGATCAGTCTCTGGATAGTGTTCTGAGGGATAGCATTCCACTCCTGAACAAGGGCAACCTCAAGTTCTCGGATGTTGTCCATCTGGCGTCGACGTGAAAGACGTCGTCCAATTTCATCCCATAAGTGCTCGATAGGGGAGAGGTCGGGTGACAGAGCTGGCCGCTGAAGCACGGGGATGTTCTGCTGTGCAAGGTACTGCATGGACACCCTTGCAGTGTGTGCCCTAGCGTTGTCCTGTTGGAACGTGTGGACATCGTGGTGTTGGTTGAAGAACGGCACAACATGGT
>CM056584.1:4278741-4381241 GCA_029721435.1 Gymnothorax reevesii | reverse complement strand
CCCCCTGTGCATCAGTCTCCCCCTGTGCATCAGTCTTCCCCTGTGCATCAGTCTCCCCCTGTGCATCAGTCTTCTCCTGTGCATCAGTCTCCCCCTGTGCATCAGTCTTCCCCTGTGCATCAGTCTCCCCCTGTGCATCAGTCTTCTCCTGTGCATCAGTCTTCCCCTGTGCATCAGTCTTCCCCTGGGCATCAGTCTTCCCCTGTGCATCAGTCTCCCCCTGTGCATCAGTCTTCCCCTGTGCATCAGTCTCCCCCTGTGCATCAGTCTTCTCCTGTGCATCAGTCTTCCCCTGTGCATCAGTCTCCCCCTGTGCATCAGTCTTCCCCGGTGCATCAGTCTCCCCCTGTGCATCAGTCTTCCCCTGTGCATCAGTCTTCCCCTGTGCATCAGTCTTCCCCTGTGCATCAGTCTTCTGCTGTGCCTCACTCTCCCCCTGTGCATCAGTCTTCCCGTGTGCGTCAGTCTTCCCCTGTGCATCAGTCTCCCCCTGTGCATCAGTCTTCTCCTGTGCATCAGTCTTCCCCTGTGCATCAGTCTCCCCCTGTGCATCAGTCTTCTCCTGTGCATCAGTCTTCCCCTGTGCATCAGTCTCCCCCTGTGCATCAGTCTTCTCCTGTGCATCAGTCTTCCCCTGTGCATCAGTCTTCCCCTGGGCATCAGTCTTCCCCTGTGCATCAGTCTCCCCCTGTGCATCAGTCTTCCCCTGTGCATCAGTCTCCCCCTGTGCATCAGTCTTCTCCTGTGCATCAGTCTTCCCCTGTGCATCAGTCTCCCCCTGTGCATCAGTCTTCCCCGGTGCATCAGTCTCCCCCTGTGCATCAGTCTTCCCCTGTGCATCAGTCTCCCCCTGTGCATCAGTCTTCCCCTGTGCATCAGTCTTCCCCTGTGCATCAGTCTTCCCCTGTGCATCAGTCTCCCCCTGTGCATCAGTCTTCTCCTGTGCATCAGTCTCCCCCTGTGCATCAGTCTCCCCCTGTGCATCAGTCTTCTCCTGTGCATCAGTCTCCTCCTGTGCATCAGTCTTTTCCTGTGCATCAGTCTCCCCCTGTGCATCAGTCTTCCCCTGTGCATCAGTCTTCTCCTGTGCATCAGTCTCGCCCTGTGCATTAGTCTTCCCCTGTGCATCAGTCTTCCCCTGTGCATCAGTCTTCTCCTGTGCATCAGTCTCCCCCTGTGCATCAGTCTCTCCCTGTGCATCAGTCTCCCCCTGTGCATCAGTCTTCTCCTGTGCATCAGTCTCCCCCTGTGCATCAGTCTTCTCCTGTGCATCAGTCTCGCCCTGTGCATCAGTCTTCCCCTGTGCATCAGTCTTCTCCTGTGCATCAGTCTTCCCCTGTGCATCAGTCTTCTCCTGTGCATCAGTCTCCCCCTGTGCATCAGTCTTCTCCTGTGCATCAGTCTCCCCCTGTGCATCAGTCTCCCCCTGTGCATCAGTCTTCTCCTGTGCATCAGTCTCCCCCTGTGCATCAGTCTTCCCCTGTGCATCAGTCTTCCCCTGTGCATCAGTCTCCCCCTGTGCATCAGTCTCCCCCTGTGCACCAGTCTCCCCCTGTGCATCAGTCTTCCCCTGTGCATCAGTCTTCCCCTGTGCATCACTCTCCCCCTGTGCATCAGTCTTCCCCTGTGCATCAGTCTTCTCCTGAGCATCAGTCTCCCCCTGTGCATCAGTCTTCTCCTGTGCATCAGTCTTCCCCTGTGCATCAGTCTTCCCCTGTGCATCAGTCTCCCCCTGTGCATCAGTCTTCCCCTGTGCATCACCCTGTGTTCATCTTCCTCCTGCCCTCTCCTTGCCCCACCATTACCTCCCTCGTTCCCTCTCCTTCGCTCTCTCTTAGACCCAAGACTGTGTCCATCTTCCTGGGGTCCCCAGAATCTCGCTGAAACACGGATAACTTGGAGACAAATAGAACACGATGGCATCCAGGTTTACTCATAAAAGCACAGCGAAAGTGCGGCCGGAACACATCATTCATCACAGCCGTATGTAAACACGGTAAAACGAGCCAACTGGGCTAACGGTCGTACAGCCTCCGGGAAATAACGGTAAAACGAGGGCGCAATCATCACGTGTGCCTCTGGGACGGAGTTAGCGAGGATGCCAACACCGGTCTACCTTCCCTAAGGCTGTTTAAACAGACAAGACTCCAAATATTAAACAGACTGCTGCTGCCAGATTGATTGTCTTCATTTGGCTGGATTCAATCAAAATTAGCACAAGGCATCAGAGACTGCGAGCTCAGAAATCAGGATTTATGAAAACGGTGGTAAACGATTAAACGTTCTACCCATCAAAGTTCACTTCACGCCGTCGGACTGTAATTTGACCGTCCTGTGCTTATAGACAGTAGGAGAGACAAATGAAAAACTAACACTGGACATCCTCACACCACAGACTAAGTGCCGTTTGAACTCTACCCCTGTCCTCGGCTCCGGAAAAAGATACTTTACACTGGAGATCAAAGGTAATTTGAGACACTCAAAAAATAACTGAAAGCCAGATCATCATCAGTATTATTTACGGTTATTTGACAGTCGCTTCATCCAAAGTTAAATACAGTCAGTGCAAAGGTCACTGGAGAGACTTTGCAACACAGGTCAGAAAAGGTACAATCAAGAACCGGGTATCTACAACTATAAACGCCAAGTTCGTTTCAGACGATAAACATATGCAGGTTATGTCATGGTACAAAGTACATGCAGGACACAATTACAGCAGCAGATTTTGCACACAGCAAAATGTCCCATTTTGGTTCAACTCATAAGAGGAGACATACATGCCTAGAAACAATATAAATTCTGTAAAAGTTAAAGCAACACTGAACATTTGACACTGTAATCTCCCCCGTTCCTTAGCAGCCGAGGCTCTCAGTAACTCGGCTGGGATAGAGGGAGGCTGACAGCTCCCCTTATTACTCTTCTTCTGCAGGCCTGGAGAGCGAAATGGACAACACTACGCTGGTGGACCGTAGCTTACAGCCGTTAATGGCCTCCCTGCTGATACGGTCACGTGTCCAGCCTTGACCCGTCAATCAGCTCCCCTGCAAACCAACTACAATGCGAGAGAGTTCGACTTGTAAAAAGTCACAGTGCCCCCTGCTGTAAGGAGGAAGGGTGAACACTCAACTCTTGGTCAGCCTCTGATGAAATAGCAGCCACACAGTCCTAGTGAGTCATTAAGCCTGGTTTACACAGACATTATACTCCAAGGACACAACCGTTATTATTTACAACAACATGATTGGCTATGGTATCTGGTTCCACCGCTGACTGGCTGTGCCATCAATTTAGCATGTGGTACAAGGCTTTGCGCTAGGTGACCTCGATGCTCTCAAATAATGGCTAAATACAAGACCCATCGGATTAATAGCTGTCTGTCTCCTGCACACATGAAGACAGAGTTTTTTCAGCCAATACCTCCAGGGCAATGATTTCAACAGCTCGAGGAAATATTGAAAATGAATAGGGGTCAGGACACATGCCAGTTTGTCTTGACAGTAAGAGAAAACTGAAACTGGTTTGACAAGAGTCTGAAAAATGACAGCTAACGCTTCAGCACTGACATCCTGCCCAGCTGTAAACTTTCCTGTAGCCTTCGACACACAAAACACCGTTCAGCCACAGATCCAAGGCTACGCCGCCGTTTACAAGGACAGTTACACACAGAAAGCCTTGGCCTGACTTGGAACAGCTTCTAGAAGCATCTGGAAGAGATTGCTTTGAATTAATGGATCACTCAGTGTAAACATTTCTCTATTCGCTGCAGTCAGTCGTCGTGTGTGTGAGCCCAAGAACTAAGGGTAGGATTTTCAGCAAAATGCCAGAAGTTTCCAAGCCAAAGACAGTTACATGATGTGCGGACACAATTCTATCCAGAGTGACTTTCTGTGAGGACTGTTTGAGGAGACACGTGCACGCATGTGCACACCCACACCCACACACACACTATGCACGCGCACACACACACACCCGCACACGTGCACACACACACCCACACACACACTAGTGCATGCGCACACACACACACACATTCACACGCACGCACACGCACCCGCACACACACACACACGCACCCGCACACACACACGCACACGCACACACTAGTGCACGCGCACACACGCACCCGCACACACGCGCACCCGCACACACACACGCACACACTAGTGCACGCGCACACACGCACCCGCACACACGCGCACCCGCACACACAGGAAAACAAACACATACTCAGTCAGACACTCACTCACTCACATACTCGTACACTCACACCCTCATTCACTCACACACACACACACACACACACACACACACACACTCACTGACTGCATGGCTGTCCAGCAGCTTATATGCCTGCACATTGATCAGCTTGCCTGCCTGCCTGCCTGTCTGTCTGTCTCCAACTACCTTTCCCAATAGCCTGTTCTGCCAATAAAAATCAAGCGGTTACATTTGTACAATTCATTTGCTGTTTTCCTCGAAACGACCCAGCAGCAGTCATTTGCGCTGGTGAACTTCCTGAAAGTTTGAGGTTGTAAAAGCGAGCGTGTGCAGACTGACCCATCAGACGGATCTCAGAGGGGAATACCTGATGGATTCATTGCTGTGAAGAGAGCCACATTAATGAGGTGTTGATTGCCTGCGAGAAAAGTGGCAGCACTTAGACAGCTGTTAGATTTGCAGAGCCAGGCTTCACTCCTTTGTAGATCAGATAGAGAAATGGATACCTAAATTACCTTGCTTTGTTTTTCCCAAAAGTTTTTTTCATAGATTTAAGTAAAGACAGTCATGCAATACTGCCGAATGAGAGACAATGGCAAAATTACTCTACTAGGGTATTTCAGTTTAGAGAGGTTTGGTGGGATTTTGGTAAGTATTGGAAGTGTTTTATTCAAAACAATGGACTGTACACTCACACAAGCACATCAGTGCGTGCCTTTCTGTGCGATAACATTCCTATGCGATTTAGTGTGTATGTTTGTGTACGATATAGTTAAGCACAAGTGTGTTTGCGCGTGCATGCAAACCTGTTAACCTGTGTGATGATTGGTGTACGAAAGCTGTGCATGTTTTTGCGTGTGTGTGTTTTTGAGTGTGTTTGCATGTGTGGGTGTGTGTTTGTAGATTCATGTTAGTAAGTTTACATTTTGTATGTGAGCCTTTGTGAGCCTGCATGGATGTGTGCATGTGAGTTATGTGTGTTTGTTTACATCTGTGCACTGATTGGCAAATGAGAGGAGAGTGTTAGTGGCCATTTCATTTGTTAAACCCGTGCGTCCATTCATGTGTCTCTGTGTTTGATCGTGATTCTTGGCACAAATTAGTTTGAGAGTCCATGCAAGCGCTGATCACCGTGTGTATATGATTGGCGCACAAGTTTGTGTGCGCCTGCGTGTTGTGAGTGCATGTGCGTAAGTATTCGTAACTTTGTGCATGTATTTGTGCATGCATGCGTCCGTTTGTGAGTGCATGTGATTGAGTGTGATGACTGGCGCATGTAAGTTTGTGTACATGCATTCATGATATCATGCATGAGCATGCAAGTGGGTGCATTCGTGTGCAATGATTGGTGCTCGTAAGTGTGCACACGGATGCGTGCAAAAGTGTGTGTGTGTGTGTGTGTGTGTGTACACAACAGCGTGCCTCAGCGTGTATTCCAGTGTTAGCTAAGCTCACCATTACTTCCATGGTGTTCCCGCTGGAGATGAGAGGATTTGCAGAGGATGGTCTGGTACCACACTTTCCGCCATGCGGCAGCGAATGGAAAATTTCAGAAAATAATGGTTCCCCGGGGACCGGGGGAGTGAGGCGCATCAAAGCCCCTCCACATCTATAAGAGGCATCTCCGCTGAATGCAGAGATACACACTCGAAACCAGAGCATCCCGATCCCTTTAAATGCTGAATAGCCGGCACTTTAGCGCATGTCAAAGCTGCAGCCAACATGTCGGACAGAAAAAACGAAGACACTAAACCCTTTAAGTGAGGAGCCGGGAGGGGATCGAATCTCGCTGATCTTTGCTCATCACCACCTGCAAAAAAATAAAAACTAACAGCTCATCTGGCTGCCCACTGAACCTGAGCTGCGCTAAATATTACATTTTAAAAAAGAAATTCAAGAAGAACCTTTCCGCGTTATAATTTTTAGGTTGTAGTAGGCACGATGAAACTGGTCTTCTATTAAACCACTTAGACTTTTTTTTTTTCCAAGTTTTCGTGTTGTTCGCTTACTATGTTGTATTCGCTTTGTCCATAACTCTCCTTGAATAGAATAAAGAGGCAAACGACTCAATTGTGAAGAGTTACAATAAATTGTAATTAAGGGGAGCGCTGTTTTTCAAAACGCCCCCCATTAATCATATCAGTGCGTGCGCCACGTGTCAGTGGAGGTTGCGAAAAATCAGCTCACTCCACAATGAAGAGCTCCGAGATTATTAAAGGAACGGGACTATCGCCATCAATTATTATTGTTTTATTTAACGAGGAAAATGTAGCCTTACAAATTGCCGGTTTCATATTGGCTCTTTTTCAACCTCATTATATTACAGCCTATGCAATTCCCCGAGCTACAAACTAGCTTTTCAAATCATCAAGCTCTGCTTCCTACGAGAGAGGATCCTTTCTGGGACATGTAATAAATTGTTATACATCAATACGGCAGGCTGTGGAAGATGAATTTAATAGAAATACAAATTAAATTCCAAAACAATGATGAAAACACCATCCCCCTTCCCAAGAGAGGATTAATGTAGATAGAGATAACTGCCATTGAGCTCAGATCAGACCCAAATTGATTAGGATAGCACTACAAGGAACAATAGAGGGATATTAGAACAAGGCTTTTGTGAATTCAGGCTGAACCCAAAATGGAAATTCAATGAAATTCCTCTGCCAAAGATTCTCGTTGTTCCAGTGCAGTAACAGGAGGAACGAGAGGCGCAGGAGGATACATGTTCTCTGTTCTGCTCACTGAAATAGAAGCTCTGGAATTTCAGCAGGGATTTCAACCAGTATCTGATAAATTGGACCCGACTACCATAGCATTATAGTCAGAAATATGTCTCCAAACTAGGATGCTGAGAGAACTACAGAGGGGTGCACTATGGGGTGAGATCAGTGGGATTGTGTTGAATGTTGAGCCTAAAGCGGGGGTGTCAATGTCACGGAGGTGACTCTTGCTTCATAGTAAACCCCACAAGTGTGGTCCATGACCGCAACCCAGAGGACAAACTGCAGAAGAAGACCTGGGCACTCATGAATACCAACGCTGGTGAGGTACACACACACACACACACACACACACACACACACAGTTGGTTGCACTGTGGCATTCATCCCTCCTGTCCCGGGGATGTAGATCAGTGTTCAAATGGCTCCACGACTGGCCCTCCAACGTGCTCCCTGATTCAGCAGAAGTCAACAAGAAACGACATTCAACCTTCTTATGCTGATGTCAAGGCGCCTGTCGGCAGAGCACAGCTGAGGCCCTCTAGAAAAATGTCACAAGTCAACTTGTGGTCCGACAGGATATGGAAAATAGAACATTGTAGAAATATGTGATTGATCAGAGGCTATTTCAGAGCATTGTGAAATACTATTGTTTTTTTTTTTTTTGTAAGTACCTATTTCATGATAGAATTCATATTTAAATTATTAATGTTGTGTGTGTGTGTGTATGTGTGTGTGTGTATGACTCTGCATGCATGTGCGTGAACAAACACGAGTGCGAGCGTGCGTCAGCATTGCTTCTGCACACAGAGAATCCGTGCACACTTGCGAGCTCAAGCGTCCTTTTTCGTTCCGGTGTTTCCATCCAGACCTTATGCGTCACGTGTAAACACCCCATCAACACGAGGCCGACCTGCATGAATGAAATGCGTTCAATTCCAAAAAGACACTTCTTACTTCTGTTTCTGTTTAGATAAATTCAGAACGGGGGTAGGGTGTCCTCCGAGAAAAACTGACCAAGAAAACCGACGCTCGATTTCAAGACTAAGCACAGCTCTCAGACGTAACGCGTCGGTAAACTCATGTTGCGACATACATTGATTGGCGCTCAAATATATTAACTATGAGCAAGTAAAACTGCAGCAAGCCTTAGCTCTCTTAATGGAAGTGATCATAATAATAGTAAAAGGCCAATAGTTCTTACCATGCGTCGACTTCTGCGCATCTCACTGGAGAGATCGCGATAACTCGTGACAGTGTATAATGGCTCGGTGACACGACATTCCTCCTCCGGCCATTTTAACCGCGACTGTCTTGAAATGAGCGCGGGACGCTAATGATTTTTTTTTTTGGTGATCAATCGGCCGTGGAAAATCGAAGAAATTCCTCCAGAGCCTTAATTAGTTGAGAAACAGCAAACTGTGGGCACAGTGTGGCGCATCGTGAACTGCCAACATTAAATCTTCATGTGCGAAAACAAACGCAACAGAGTAAGAAACGACAAGAAAAGGAAAACATGAATAAAGCGAGAAGCGCTTCCGCGGCTCGTGGCTGCGCGCGGCCTCCGAGGTCAGTGGCTCTCGGTCCCGGTCCCGGGCCACCCGTGTGTGGGCTACGCTGGTTTCCGTTTCACCCATGATTGCATTGCAGAATCTTAATAAGCAGTTAATTTGCCCTATTAAGGTGCATTTCATATTTAAAGCAGTTATTTACCCTCTAAAGCCACATTTTGAAAGAAAAACCCATGATTGCCAGAAAGAATAAAATAGCCTAGTTGTGAACACATTGTGCCTATGTTACCATATTGCAAGCAAATTTAGGGGATAACATTTTCAATCAGATCAAATTAGACACTGAGAAAATCAGTCAGTTCCAAATAGTGTTGTTGAAGACAGGTGTTTTGCATTCTTTAGAAATAATTTTTGAACCTAATGACATTAAGATGACACAAAGCAGGTTCGACTCTATCATTTCCTTGCCTAAGTAGTTGTTCATTTTCTCAACCACGTGTCCACAGTTTCACTAATTAGGAACCCACAGCTTGTTCACTTTGATGGCCTTAATTTTCCCCTCTTTTTATGCAGTTCTTTCTACTGTATCACAATATGGATTTCTTTCCACTTCATGGTATGTATGGATATTCATTAAAATATGGCTTCATGAGATAAATAACTGCGCTAAGCATAAATGCACCCGGTTAAGACAAACTGACAGCTCTTTTAAAATCCAGTGAAAGCGATTGTATTTGGAACAAAAACCAGCATACACAGGGGTGCCCCAGGACCGAGATTGGGGAGCACAGTGCAAGATCCTATATACTGCTGGTTAAAGATTCTCTTGGTAGAAGTACTTTTATTTTTATTCAGTGATCTTTGAAGACGTTAACGACTTATCAGCATCCACGTAGTTGATCAGTCCTTTCTGCGCTTGACCTTGAACGGCAAACTGGCGGTTAACAATGAATTATTTGACGAAAGACTTCAAACTGAAAAGCCGTAGTTCTAGCAGTGGTGTGTTGTTCGGTTGTAAATTAATTGCCCAATAGTGCCATCTAACGGGCGGAAACGTCAATGAAAGCTTTGCGTGTTGCCTCATAAATCCTTCATACTACACGGAGTACTAAGCTCAAAACCTTAAGCACACAAATACAGAGCCGTACAAACTGCACACTCACATAAATCTTTCCAGGCATAGATTGAGTGGCTGTCTTAACATGCCAGTGCTGCAAACGGGAATGGCCAACAGGTACCAAGATCATTATTCTCGTCTGGTTAAGCATGACGGTGAGGCTATAGATTGCATTAAAAAAAAACATAACTTCATCAAATCAATCATGAGGTGATTATCTTTCCCATTGCGACGTCTCGGATAATCACCTCTCTTGAGGATCAAGGCCACTGAAACTGCATTTATGCTAAATGCTTCCCTCTACTGGAGATAAACTAGCATCAACAGAGACTGCAGCGCATCCCCCAGCAAGGTCCTGAGATTGTTCTGTGGAGCCATGTAGGCCTTTTTAATTTAATTCGGGCCAAATATATGTGGTACCCTTCAATCAATGTAAGAGTTTCTAAAGTGACTTTTTTATTCTTTCTGGACAGCAGTATTCCAGAGTCGTCTCTTCATTTGTGTGAAATGTGATGTTAGGCAAGAGCTATGCAATGAGGCAACACTGTTATTGAGAAATGACTGCTTAAAATGGAGAAATGGATTCATACTGGAGCAATGGCTGCTTGAAATGGCGTAAAGGCTGAATACAGGAGCAATGGCTGCCTGAAATGGAGTAATGCATGAATACAAGAGTCAATGGCTGCTTAAGATGGCAATGGCTTAAAATGAAGCTGGCAATCATAATTAATTATTGAATTTAAAGCAATAAAATAGCAACTACAGATTGCAATTTGTTACATTATCAACATACAACTCTGTATACTCTAATCAATTTAATGCTACCTTGGTGGACGGAAGCATAAATTTCATTCAAAATTATTATAAGAAATGTTTGGAAAAGGTGATGACAAATATTTTTAGGCAGTATTAATTCAGCTCACATTACCTACAAAGTATATAATTCAAACTTACTGCAAGTATACTGTATGCATATACTACTTTGTCCAAATTAAAATATCATAAATCATCATTGATTGGATATAATTGTTGTCGATGAGGGCTGAACAACTCCAAGGACGGATGCAGGCAACAGTGTCAGCAGTATTTGTTCCAACCGTGCATAAACTCTCAAGCCGACTTCCACATACAATTAAAATTGCACTAACGAAGCACTGCAGTGGAGCCCGCTTCCATTGATGGAATATCAGCAATACAGGAGATGAATTTCCATTGTACAGATGGCAGTGACATCAAGCCAACAGAGCTGATAGATTTGTTGGTTAAGCTAATAATGTTAATGAACTCTTGCTGGTCATTTGGAATGGGTACCGATACTACAGATGCATAAGCCAGTTTAGAAGTAAATGTGCAGATCAATTTGAAAACAACCAAAGCTACAGATCAGTGCCAAATTATTTATTTAACCAGGGATGTCATGTTGAGATCAAAATCTCTTTTTCAGGGGAGCCCTGGGGGTTGAGGTGGGGAGGGAGAGGACAAGTTGCACAGCCAGTCAGATCAGGGGATGATGAGGTGGCAGGTTGAAAGAGTCAGGTTGGGACTAGAGCCATGACACCGGGGAACCCCCCGCTCTTGTTGAAGGGTGTCATAGGATCTTTAATGACCACAGTGAGTGAGGACCTCAGTTTACTGTCTCATCCAAAAGATGTCATCTCCTTCAGTACAGTGTCCCCATCACTGCACTGGGGATTATTCCACCAGAGGGAAGATCGCCACCTACTGGCCACCAACACCTCTTCCAGCAGCAACTTGTTTTCCCAGCTGGTCTCCCATCCAAGTAGTAACCAAACCCACACCTGCTTAGCTTCAGATACATGGCTAGCGCAGGTTGTGTCGTGGTATGGCGGCAGGCAAAGTGAAATATATGCTACATACACACAGGCTGGTGCACCAGAATTGGCATTCAAATGCATTTTTATTTAAAAAGTATTAGTAATAAACATGGAATAACTCCCACATGCTCAAAAAAGCCACATCAATTGGACACGCCCATGATTAGCATCCACCGTAAGTGTGCATAGTGCTTATGACTCCCTGGGGACTTCAATCATCAATTCCTTTATATCCATCTTCCTTGGACCCTGGGGGTATACAGTATACAAACCCAAAGAATGAGAGGACAATAGAATTACAAATATAAAGATTTTCCTCTCCCTGCGGCTGGATTTAAATCAGCCGTAAACCTTTCATACCAAAATGACATCATGTTGTACTTGAATAATCCACCCAATGGATTTGGTTCGGAGTGCAATGGTTCATCATTGGTCAGCTTAACTAATCAGAGAGGGAATATAAATCAACACCTCCCCCTGAAACACTCAGTACAGCCATGTCTGTATAGTCCACCAAAAACTTATTTGTGTTACACATTTTATCATATGTATGTTAATTTTTTTCCATTTGAACTTAGGTATATGCTTCACACAAAGTCAAGTTTGATATTTGACATTGTTTTTAATGGTTGATTCTGTGTTCCCAGGGACGTTTCCATTATACTATCTCAACAGTTTCTCCATGTACTTTGGCTTTTAATTATTTGTGACCATCTCAAAGTATTCCTTCCTTATCCAGCTCGCTGAAATGCTAATTAACAGGAACTTTGTCAATATCATTGATTGGTAGGGAGATACAGTTTGATCGAATACAGACCCAAGTTAATACTCAGAAAAGTGGTGGTCCCACCCCCCCCCCAAAAGAAAGCACACAGGTTAGAATCAGCCAATGGTGGACAGTGGGCAGTCAGCAAGTAGATGGGCAGCCTATAATCAGCCAGACGGGAAAGTAGAACTGCCCAATCAGGAGCCACCTCCCCTCCTGGACTGGTTTATTTGATCTCCATCCCGCGGATCCTGGCATCTCCTTCATACTTAAGGACCCTGTACTTGGTTTGTCCCAGGCGGTTGGGGAATCGAATCACTGCGCCATTTGCCAGAGTAACCTGGAACTCCTTTTCATTGAAGGTGATCGTTATCTAAAGGAGGAGGGGGGGTTACAGAAGGAATGAGAGGAAGTGACAATGACATCAGTGGACATCATTATATGTCATCTGGTGTCAAAGGAAATTATTCCAAGATAAGGAAGTAACAAAACCTTGGCAGTGCAGTGAAGCAGGAACGGTACGGTGGGTCAGTGATCTGAGATTTAAAGGTATAGGACAATATATGGAGTTTGTTTCCAAAACGCAATAAGAGCCAAAATTACAGAAATCGAGATAATACCATAGAGTGATAGCCCTGTGGTTTTTCCAATGGTGCAAAAATGCGTTTTTAGAAATTCATACTATATGGTGTATTTTTTCATGGTCAAAGATTGTGTTTTTCTAGAAAATGCAATTGGGGCCAACTTAAAAAAAGCTGATTTACTCAAAATGAGTGAAATGTATATATTGCTTTTTGAAAACAAACTCTTCATACACGTGTGTGTATATATATATATATATATATATATGACTCTACAATAACATAATCAAAATGACCTGACCTCCAGTAGATTAGAGGCCAATTCCCAATACGAATTAAGGACCTTGTACTAGGGCACTGCCACACTGATCTTACTGAGGCCGCAATAAGGGTTGAACAAACCATTTTCTGACGTCGAGTCAAGGGCACTGCTTCTGAAGAGCTACTCTGCTTCTCGACGCTGTACTAGGAGTCGATCCCCCAACTTTCTCAGACCCAATGAAAGAGCTTAACCACTAGGCCCCCATTCTGTTGCCAATACATCCTCCATGCAGAGCAAATAAAATGATCCAGTCACTTGAAAGACACAACAGGTTACACTGTCCTCATTGTCCTTGGCAGCTATAGCACAAAATGTCTGCAGTCAGAATTCAAGATTGAGTTGCTACAAGACTTGGTCAACACCTATTATTTGGCTGGACCGTTTCTAGTGCATGTGTGAAATTGTGGACAATTCAGTACAGGTATGGCCAGGGGTACAGGATCTCTGGGGATTCACTGTCAACACCCCCGATGATGTAATAAAAACTGTTTGCGCCGAAATCAATTCAAAAGAGCAACGGCCAATGTGGAAACGTGCACTGAGTCAGCCAACCAATGAAGTGTGTGTAACTCACTCACTCACATCCATCCATCATCCATCCGTGGATGTTGGGCTCGACCGTATCAATTCAGACAAAAACGGGAATGGACGCATTTGAAAGAATAATAATAATAATAATGCATCAATTTTATATAGCGCTTTTTTGGACACTCAAAGACGCTTTACAATGGAGGCATTATTCATTTACACTCTGATGGTGGTAAACTACGTTTTTGTAGCCACAGCTGCCCTGGGGCAGACTGACGGAAGCGTGGCTGCCAGTATGCGCCTACGGCCCCTCCGAACACCACCAAAGGCTGTGTAATCATTGTCGAGACAGATCATCAAATGCTCTCATACTGAACAAGTTCGGTTACCCGCCATCAGAAACCGCTGAAGAGCCAAATTAAGGTCATGAGACTGCCCGGCCGAACAGAGCAGAGCGAAGCAGACGAACAGAGTGAGTCGGAAATCCCCTCAGGCTAAATATTTGGATCATGCTCTGTGCTGGGGGATGTGTTGAAGACGACTACCTTTTCCAGAACAATCGAGAGACTGTACTTGAAAATAAAAATAGGAAACTGTCTTTGTAGCTCGGAGGTGGGTCTCAAATCCCCGGCAAGGGCACAATCACAGCCCTTCAACAGACTCGTCCTGAACTGTGTCTTTAACCCATCTTTACATCTCGTAAAAACCATAATCGTTGTCATCATATGATCCCAAAATGTGAGTTTAAAAGAATGTAACTAATAACTGAATATTACAATGCTGGTGCAGCAATCCCTCCTGGGACCTGACTTCTGTGTCGGGGATCTAAAGCCCAGACTGAGAACACATTTCTAAAAAAAGACGATGTAAATGGCCTATAGGGATACTCAGTGTGGTCTGATATTCATTTGGATCTGCCGTCAACGCCCTGTGATGATGTAATAGAAATTGTTTTGGCCAATTTAGTTTGAAAACGCCACGTCCAATGGGGAAAGTTCACTCGGCCGGCCGACCAATGGAGAGGGTGATTGAGTGAGAATGACTGACAAACACACTCAACAACTAACTCACTAACTCATACGTAAAGTAACTGATTCATTCACTCACAGATTCACTTAGTAACACACTCATTCACTCACTTAATTACTCACTCACTAATTTAGCAACTCACTCACTCAGTCAGTAACTCACTACCTCACTCAGTAACTCAGTTACATAGTCAATCACTCACTCAGTAACTCACTCGCTAACTCACTCACGCACACACTCTCTCACTGAGTAACTCACTCACTAACAACCACCGATGCAGGGCCAGACCAAACACCTCAGTAAGCATTGAGACCTTTAGGAGAAAAGCACACCCACCATGTAAAGAGCCCTGTAATATGACTCAGGACGCCTGTCAGAGCCGCCAGGGATGACAGGAAGTGTCTCACCTTGAACTCCTTCCCCTGCTGGAAGGGGAAATTAGTATCCCGGAGCTCCTCGCACCATTTCCCTCCCTGGTATGAGTTGCAGACGATAGTCTGCTGGTCCCCGTGCGCATCGAAGCGCGGGTTCACGTGCAGGGCGATGTCCTGCTCGTGCCCGACATTGATGGCGAAACTGCGAAAGAGCGAGCGAGCGACACAAAGGAGCATTTCAGGAAGCAGAACTGGTGACAAGCCCTTGCCCTGTTCAAATCTGTCACTGTAAACTTTAGCAAGCGAGTTACGTAACCCAATCTCCTCAAGGACATGGATCGCATTTGAAATATAAATTCTCGAGAACAGCAAGAAAGCAGCTTCTGTTCTCCCTTTATGATTGGGCGCCTTGCACAAATAATTTGAGTTTTGCTCTCAGATGTACAAGTCGTTCAAGGGGAAGACTGACAGTTCAAAGATGGAGCCAAAATGGTGATGCAAGGTTGTTGCACTTACCTCGTGGCAGTGGGATTGACCACGCCCGTGACGGACAGGGTCTGCCCCGCCTTGAAGGACATGTTCTGCACCACAACAGCCTGTCAAAAATATAGATAGATGCTCGAGTTATCACCTTCAGCAGTTTCTATAACGTCCTGCACACAGTGAGGTGCGACTGCTAGTTTCAGTACATCTCACCTCCTTACCAGGAGGCCCAGTGTACCAGGGGCCTCCATTCGTTAAGACAACAGTAATGTGGCTTTTCACTCTCATGTCTTTGGATGTAAATAAATCGCACACACACTCAGACAGCCTGCTCATCGTCTATGTTATCGCCTATGTCATCATTGGCCTCATGCTGAACATAATCACCAGCACTGCCATATTTACCATGACTATGGAAATCCTCTCATTACACTGTAGGTTTCATTTGTGAAATAGGTTATCGTCTGTGTAAATTTCGGCACAAAAGCATGTCCATTTGTCGACAAACACTAGTATTGACAGAAGAGTATGAGAGGAGAAATGACCATGTTATAAATAATCAGCATAAATGCTGCCACTGTTGAAATGTAAACTTTAGGGCACAACTCCACCCAAACCATCCACTGCGCTGTACATCCAGTGAGTCACTGCAGTCTTCACTTGGGTGGGGTCACATTTTTGATATAGTCCTTAATATAGAGCTACCAGCCCTCACTGTTCATCATTGCCAAACATTTTGCAGCTGTCAAGCTCTCCTTTTGAAATGATAAATGTAGATCACTTTGCTAAACTAAAACACCAAGATCAGAACCCCACTCGGGTTATGGATTTCTGTATGAGCCAAACATTGGTCACTTTATAGCTGTGGTAAATAACCCTGCTCCTGGAGATCTAACATCCTGCAGGTTCTGACTCCAACCTTGATTTTGCTGACCAGATTCTGCTACCTGGCAACTCGACAAAACCACTACCAGATGAATGAGGTGTGCGCCATTAGGATTGGGGTGACTGTAGATCTCCAGAAACAGGATTGGTTAAAACTGCTCTAACACAACACCATTCATCTCACCCCACAAACGCACTGAATGCTGTTTGGATCCAATTGTCTTAATTTGGCTGCAAACCCGACTACAGTGCAAATGAACTCAAATTATCTTTGTTGAAGGGATCTGCGAGGGGTGAGGAGCACTAAAATCTGTCTTAGTATGTCACAGACAGTTTGAGTAAGCTGTGATCTTTGAATAGAAACATCTGCTTGCAATCTCCGTTTCTCCATATTTGGAAACTTCTAGAGTGCACTTTTTCAAAATCCTTGTGGTTGGCAGCGTCGCCTCGTTCCTGATTATTATAGGAGGACTAGAAATATTTCCGCTCGAAATTACGGGTAGGAAAACCTGAACGAAAAGCTAAAGCTCAGATTTTCCAGAGAGCACCTGGAGCTGAGCCCGAGCTGGAGTGGGAGACCGGCGTCATGCTCAGAGGAGCCCGATTTCACCCCCGCACATGTGGCTGAATCGCCATACAAACCGCGCCAACTTAGGAACGAGTCACTACGCCATATAACTGCAATAAATACAGATGCAAACGGAGGCTGTAGTTTCTCTGCTAGACAAATGACCATCGTTCACGTGTTCGTCCAGAAACTTAAAAAATGTGTCTGCTTTCCCCATCTCCTCCTCACCGGAAGTGTGAGAGGAGGAGAGTAGAGGAGGGAGGCGGGAGGCGGGAGGCGGGAGGGGAGGAGGACACCCGTTCGAGTGCCGGGACTTTCCCAGGGTGCATTAGATGTACAGTGCAGATTAGTCTCTCATGCTCACAATTAATTAGCGACTAGGCCTTCGCCATTCAGGAGGTAAACACTGACGCCATGTTTTGGTGTGCGTCTGACGACAGGAAGTTTCAGTCGCGGTGCGGAGAAGGTGCTCCGTCTGCTCCGCCGCAGCGTTGTGCAACCAGACAAAAAACTGAAACCCAATGAAATTTTGGATTTACTTAATAATGTTATGTCAGCTGGTTTGCATGCAATTGCTTTGCGTAACCTCTATTTGACTTCTAACATTTTTAGCCAGTTTAATTAATTGCATTGAGTGGAATGAACTTAACTCAGTTTTGTGGAACCAGTTGACATAACATTGTTAAGTAAATCTAACATTTCATAGGGTTTCATTTTTCTTTTTTTTTGAGTGAGGGTGCAGATTTAACGAATGCTTAAAACCACAAAATGCAAACTTGCAAGGATCCTGCTCCGCAACAACGCAGAGCCAACAAACACAGACGCATTCCAGTAATGTCAAGACATTAAATGGGAAGGGAGAAGATTTCAAGGCTCTCTGGGCCTCTCTGTGCTGAGACAGATTTGGCAGACCCTGGGCTCATGGAGCTCTGGCAGGGGAGAGGGAGATAGGCTCACTCCAGGGCATTCTTTCCATCTGAGTCCCCCAGTCCTACTGTAAACTCATTTGCAAAGACATAGGGGCGTGGATTGGGACCACTGCCACTACTGTAAACTGCATGTCCCGGTTATGTGATACATACTGCAGCTCTGTCTGGAGCTGACGAGAAACAGCTGGGGTCCGCCGTTTTGGTATTGAAAAAAAAGGCGCGCCGAAGAGTGATTTAGTCCACATTGTTCGAGAAAACTGGAGCCAGTTTCCTTCTACTGAGGTTGCAGGAGACTGTACATTAACTAAAATAGTCTAAACTCTTAGTGTTTACACTGCACTATGAGCATTTAGCCTTTAAATACAGCTGAATGCAAACTAAATACTGAACAAGGCCCTAAGAATTGCCAAAGGCTAGCATACATCTTTTTCCTTAGTTGGGCTTTTATAAAACACACAGCACTGGGTAAGAGATTCACATTGATAAACCTGAGCCCTTATCTCAATGGCTATATTGCCACCATTTTCCCCTCATTTTTTTTTTTAAGATGAAACACGGCTCAGAAACTCAAGCGTATCAGAGCCAGCTTAGATCACGGCCAAAGTTAGCACTACCCCAGTTCAGAATGTCAAATCTCATTATCCTTTTGTTTGTGGGCAAAATGTTAAGTCTTGTACGCTCTTTGTTTTGCGCTGATCTGGAACTGAGGTCATATTTTATATAAAACAGAACCAATGGCGAGTTCTGCTTTTGGTAAGTTTGAGTGCAAACTAAGTTCAATGAATTAAAGTTGGCATGTAGCACACAAGTCAACGTGGTAAGGAGGCTGGAAGCCACAGGAGGATGAAGACTCGTTCAGAACCAGGCCCAACGCACACGAGACCGCTAAGTCTATGCGTCTTTATACTTAATGTTTCTTAAGTTTTTTATTTTGTTTGTTAGTTAGTTTTTTTTTTTTTTTTTCTTCTTTTTTGGAAGAGGCTATTCGCCCCGCGGCGCTTCCACGCGAAACTTCAAAAAGTGGGGCGGATTATAAAATGAAATCTCTCATTGGCCCAGCTGCTGGGCAAATAGCAGAAGTGCTTCTGTTATCCGCCATGCCGTGGTGCGAATAGCGGAACTCCTTCTCTTATTGGGCCCGCTGCGGGGCAGATTGCTGATGTATTTCTCTAAACTCACCCGCTGCGGAGCGAATAGCCACTTCCTTTTTTACGCAACAGTGATTGTTTCCGTATTCTGTACTCGTGATTAGCGCTGCGCCGAGAGCCGTGTTATATTGCACCACGCCCTAATGCGCACATGTTCAGCCGCACCACAGAAGCCGGCATGTAACCAGCAGTGGTGGGTTGTGGTAACTTACTGGTTCCAGCCCTGTGAATTTTATGAGAGAAGAAAAAGGAAATTACCATAAATGCCTCTCAGAATCCCCCTCTGTTTGCAGCTCTGAAAGAAAATTGAACCAACTGACACCTCAGCTCCTCGGAGTAAATGAAGTGAGAAGGGCCGGGGATGGTCAGATGATCCCCCTTCATTATAACCACAATAACAACCAGGCTTTGCTCATAATGTCATTTGCGTGCCGAAAATCCACTCCAAACAGCAGCGTGCATTGGTGATGAACAAAGAGGCAAAATAATAAACGCTTTTACGGACATATCCAACATATCAAAAGAATCTAAAAACATTAACAACACTACCTTTAAGTTTATGAACAACTGGTAAAAATTGTTTTAACCACGTTGTTTTTTAACCACGTATTTAAAATTGCCCTTGTACTTAGCCAACACAAGTTGATAAAACACTGATTCTTTTCGATCTTCACACATCATCCAGTTGTAAAATTCTAAATATTCGGGAAAAATCTCGCACTATAAAGATTAGTGAGGCTCAATATTTCATAGAAGTGGTGCAGGGTCGCACTTTATGAATACAAATGCCTTGTAATGTTCGCAAATCCACATACATTTAATAGCCTACACAACTCGGTCTTCACAAATGAAGTCGTTCATAAGACGCACCAAATGAGAAAAAGTTTATATGATACATTAATGAAAAAACGGAGACAGTAGGCCAATACTGTGAACACAGCTCACTAAAAAGAAAAGTGCGCACATCAGCGCATTGGTTATGCTAGACGCGAGCAGACGTTTGGAGAGCAATGCAAACTCAGGAAAAATCCGAAGATCGCATCATTTCACCATCCATGAAGAAGCAAAATCTAAAATCACCCCCAATATGATCTTTAAAGCGACTTCCCTTTTGGTACTTAAATTAGAATATTGTCGTTAAATATTATCCTTCTCTCCCAACTCACTGGGCAGCAGTGATGCGGTAGACTGCGCATCCAAACGCACTGCATGAACAGTGATGCGGACTTACCGTCATCCTGGTCTCTAGAAGCGCGCGAGTGCAACAAGCAGATGTTTCACTCCCCCGCAGCTTCTTATAAAGAAAAGATTAAAGGGGACGGACTATACGTAAAGCGCCAAGCCAGTGAGATTCTTGTTATTCAACTCAGACCAATCAGAAGAGAATGAAATATTATCTCCCGTTATTTCATTAAAACGGCAGAATAAAACTACATGCTTACTGAGCAGGAACAAAATGGTTATAGACTTTGCCAATTAAATAATTTGATGAATGAATAGACACCGCAAAGAAATGCCGTTCCTCCCAACAGTGTTCATGAAGTTGAAAATAGGCATCAAGTTTTAAGTTGCCACGGGAACTACAAAACATTTTGTTCAACTAAATTAAATGTAAAATCATCTTAAATTATGTGGGAAAAGACCAGGATGTTCGATACTTTAAAATACCATGTGATTAATATTTGATTCTTGTTTTATAATGCCACTCGCATGCAATTTTTGCACGCTGCCTTTGGAATATGATTGAATAAAGCTGCTTAGCAACTCTCTTTATTTTTGTCTATTTGTGATATAGGCCTAATAATACGTAAAACAAAATTGTGAATAAAACAGGAATTGTCCGTGATTATTGTGCACCATAGCCTACATTTTAGAAATATATCTTCGTGCAGGATTCAAAATAGTATTGGGAAATACAATTAGGCCTACTCAGTGCGTGGCCCAGGGACGGTACGTTAGTCAGCAGGACACCCCCTCCCCTCCTCGTCGGTTCTGTATGTCGCTGCATGTGGTCGGCAAGCGCGAGCTGCAGTTAGTGAGATGTTCGTGCGCGATGACTGCAGGCACCTGCGAGAACGCGCACTTCAGAGGACGCTCTCCTCAACGGCTCGGCCACATGAAATGACAGAACACGCCACAAAGTAATCAGATTTTTAAAAAATCCGATCGAGAGCAAATAATTTATTCAGAGTGCATATTTGCTTTAAGACAAGGTTCACAAATAATTGATAAAATGTGCTACCGATTCACTATGGAAGTAGAATGTGTTTGACAGTGACATTGGAAAATTCGTAATATAAATTTTGGAATCAGTTTTAAATGAAAGAAGAAAATTGACTTCATCATATAAACTCAAGAATCGTTTGGGTCTTTGTTATTTCCGTATACAGCCTCATCCATCTGACGAATTTTGAACAACTAGGCAATTATGCAAGTGTAGGCTACACACAAGAAACAACATATACCGCTCAAAAGTTTGGGATCACTTGCAAATTTCTTTGTTTTCGAAAGAAAAGTACGTTTTCATGCATTTCACAAACATTTTTATTTTCCATTTCACAAACGATTGCATTTAATCAGATGATTTTCAAGGAATGATCTACATTTTTGCATAGATGCCGATTATCAGCAACTGTCAGTCCTCTGCATCAATCTCCTGGTATGGCTGCTAATCCAAGTTAAGCATTTTATAAGGCTAATTGATTATTAGAAAACCCTTCTGCAAATGTGTTGCACAGCTGAAAACCGTTGAACTAATAAGGGAACACAAAAGGGAGCATGGCATTACTGAGGTTGGTTTAGTCCCTGAAGCATCAGCAGTTGTTTGTTTGTTTACAGGCTCAAAATGGCCAGAAAGAAAGAACTTCCTTTAGAGACCCATTAGTCTATTGTCGTGCTCAGAAAAGAAGACTATTGAATATGAGAGATTGAAAACTTAAAATCTCTAACCATGCTGTCAACTATTCCCTTCAGAGAGCAGCACAAACTGGCACTAACAAGGACAGAAAAAAGGAGTGGGAGGCCCCGATGCACAACTGTGCAAGAAGACAAATATCTGAGAGTGTGTAGTTTAAGACAAAGACGCCTCACAGGTTGTCAACTAGCAGCTGCGCTAAATAGTTCCGGTCAAACACCAGTTTCAGTATCAACAGTGTTACGGACAGTTTCGTGTTCCAGATTATTCTGGAAGATTCCAATTCAGAAGAAGGATTGAATTTAAATTATTTATCAAATAACTGAGCGAATGAACATAGCAATTACAATTGTACAGGAATGGGTAATGAAATTACAACAAAACCCCAAACCAGTGAAGTTGGCACGTTATGTTAATCGTAGATAAAAACAGAATACAATGATTTGCAAATCCTTTTCAACTTATATTCAATTGAATACACTGCAAAGACAAGATGTTTAATGTTCAAACTGAGAAACTTTTTTTTTTTTTCTTGCAAATAATCATTAACTTAGAATTTAAAGGTAGCAACACATTACAAAAAAGTTGGCACAGGGGCCTTTTTAACATTGTGTTACATCGCCTTTCCTTTCAACGACACTCAGTAAACGTTTGGGAACTGAGGAGACCAATTTTTGAAGCTTTTCAGAAGGAACTCTTTCCCATTCTTGCTCGATGTACAGCATAAGTTGTTCAACAGTCCGGGGTCTCCGTTGTCGTATTTTACGCTTCATAATGCGCCACACATTTTCAATGGGAGACAGGTCTGGACTACAGGCAGGCCAGTCTAGTACCCGCACTCTTTTACTACGGAGCCATGCTGTTGTAACACATGCAGAATGTGGCTTGGCATTGTCTCGCTGAAATAAGCAGGGGCGTCCATGAAAAAGACATTGCTTGGATGGCAACATATGTTGCTCCAAAACCTGTATATACCTTTCTCCATTAATGGTGCCTTCACATATGTGTAAGTTGCCCATGCCTTAGGCACTAATACACCCCCATACCATCACGGATGCTGGCTTTTGAACTTTGCGCCTATAACAGTCCGGATGGTTCTTTTCCTCTTTGGTTCGGAGGACACGACGTCCACAGTTTCCAAAAACAATTTGAAATGTGGACTCGTCAGACCACAGAACACTTTTCCACTTTGCATCAGTCCATCTTAGATGAGCTTGGGCCCAGCGAAGCCGTCGGCATTTCTGGGTGCTGTTGATAAATGGCTTTCGCTTTGCATTGTAGAGTTTAAACTTGCACTTGCAGATGTAGCGATGAACTGTAGTTACTGAAAGTGGTTTTCTGAAGTGTTCCTGAGCCCATGTGGTGATGTCCTTTACACACTGATGTCGGTTTTTGATGCAGTGCCGCTTGAGGGAGCGGCAGGTCACGGGCATTCAATGTTGGTTTTCGGCCTTGTCGTTTACGTGCATTGATTTCTCCAGATTCTCTGAACCTTTTGACGATATTACGGACCGTAGATGATGAAATCCCTACATTTCTTGCAATAGCTCATTGAGGAATGTTGTTTTTAAACTGTTCGACAATCAGCTCACGCATTTGTTCACTAAGTGGTGACCCTCGCCCCATCCTTGTTTGTGAATGACTGAGCATTTCAGAGAAGCTGCTTTTATACCCAATCATGGCACCCACCTGTTCCCAATTAGCCCGTTCACCTGTGGGATGTTCCAAATTAAGTGTTTGATGAGCATTCCTCAAATCTCTGTCTTTTTTGCCACTTGTGCCAGCTTTTTTGAAACATGTTGCAGGCATCAAATTCCAAATGAGCTAATATTTGGAAAAAATTACAAAGTTTACCTGTTCGAACATTAAGTAACTTGTCTTTGCAGTGTATTCAATTGAATATAGGTTGAAAAGGATTTGCAAATCACATTATTCTGTTTTTATTTACAATTTACGCAACAAGCCAACTTCACTGGTTTTGGGTTTGAACAATTTTATCCACAAAATGAGCTTATCTCAAATTGTCTGGCTGCAACAGGACTAATATAAGTTGGGACACAGGCAAAAAAGGGTTAAAAAGGCAATTAGTATATAAGAGAATGAGCTGAAAGAACATTTAGCAAGTAATTAAATTAACTGGAATCAGGTGTATAACATGACTGGCTATAAAAGGGATGTCTTAGAGAGGCTGAGTCTGTCAGAAGAGAAGAAGGCCAGAGGCTCTCCACCCCGTAAAGGTTTGCATTAAAAAAAATTGTGGAATACTTTAAAAACAATGTTCCTCAACGTCAAACTGCAAAGGCTTTGAAGGTCTCATCATCGACAGTGCATAACATCACCAAAAGATTCAAAGAACTGGAAAAATCTCTGTGCGTAAGGGACAAGGCCGAAGACCTTTACTGGATGCCATAGAGGCACGTACAAAATGACAACGACCAGATATTAGCACTAGCATTAGATCACTAGGATTAGCATGTTAGCATTAGCATTCAAACATTAACATTACACAATTTGCTTATTATACAAGAAGGGTTAGGCAGAAATGCCATCTGATCTCATATTAGCATCATAGATGACACGTACAGTTTGAAAATGACCAGATATTAGAACTCGCATTAGATCGTTAGCATTAGCATGCAAGCAATAGCATTCAAACATTAACATTTCTCAGTTTGCTTATTATACAAGAAGGGTTAAGCTGAAAGGCCATCTGATCTCATATTACCATCAAAGAGGACACGCACAGTATGAAAACGACCAGAAATTAGGACTCGCATTAGATCGCTAGCATTGGCATTTTAGCATCAGCATGTTAGAATTAGCATGTTTACTCAATTTGCTTATCATACAAGAAGGGTTAAGCTGAAATGCCATCTGATCTCATATTACCATCATAGAGGACACGTACAGTATGACAACGACCAGATATTAGCACTAGCATTAGATTGCTAACATTAGCATGTTAGCAATAGCATTCAAACATTAACATTTCTCAATTTGCTTATTATACAAGAAGGGTTAAGCTGAAAGGCAATCTGATCTCATATTACCATCTAAGAGGACACGTACAGTATGAAAACGACCAGAAATTAGGACTTGCATTAGATCACTATCATTAGCATTAGCATGGTAGAATTAGCATGTTCGCATTAGCATTCAAACATTAACATTACTCAATTTGCTTATTATACAAGAAAAGTTAAGCTGAAATGCCACCTGATCTCATATTACCATCATAGAGGACATAGAGGGCCCTCAGACGCCACTGCATCACTCACTGGCATGATTCTGTCATTGACATCACTAAATGGGCCCAGGAGTACTTCAAGAAACCACTGTCTGTTAACACAGTCCGCTATGCCATCCACAGATGCTACCTAAAACTCTATCATGCAAAAAGGAAGCCATTGTTGAGTATGATCCAGAAGTGCCGCTGTGTTCTGTGGGCCAAGGCTCATTCAATATAGACTGTAGCAAAGTGGCAAAGTGTCCTGTGGGCAGACAAGTCCAAATTGGACATTCTTCTTGGAAATCATGGGCGTTGTGTCCTCCGGGCTAAAGAGAAGAAAGACCACTCCTCCTGTTATCAGCGTTCAGTTCAAAAGCCAGCATCTCTAATGGTTTGGGGATGCATTAGTGCATATGGTGTGGGACACTTGCATGTTTTAACAAGCACCATGAATGCTGAAAGGTATATAAAGGTTTTAGAGCAACATATGCTCCCCTCAAGACGTCATCTATTCCAGGGAAGGCCTTGTGTTTTTCAGCAGGACAATGAATAACTACATACTGCAGCTATTACAACAGCATGGCTTTTTTAAAGAGTCTGTGTGCTGATCTGACCTGCCTGCAGTCCTGATCTTTCACTGATTGAGAACATTTGGTGCATAATTAAATGAAAAGTCCATCAAAGGAGACCCAAAACTCTCCAGCAGCTGGAAGCCTGTATTAAACAAGAGTGGGATCAAATTCCAATGGCTAAACTCAAGAAACTTGTCTCCTCAATGCCCAGACGCCTCCACTCTGTGTTAAAAAGAAGAGAGGATGCTACACCATGGTAAACAGGTCCCTGTCCCAACTTTTTTGAGACCTGTAGCAGCCATCAAATTTGAAATGAGCTCATTTTGTGGATAAAATTGTAAAATTTCTCAGTTTCAACATTTGCTATGTTATCTCTGTTCTATTGTGAATAAAATACTGGCTGGTGTGATTTGAAATTCATTGCATTTTGATTTTATTCACAATTTACACTTTTTCCCAACTATTTTGGAATTATATATGATTTTACTTTTTTTAACTGGATACTTTATTTATTATTTGAAAACCTGTCGAAGGAAGCAGCTGAGAAAGTCGTTCTGCGTTTCGCACTTTCTCTGCAGCGTTTGTCACGTGGAGTTTTCTATAAAAATCTCTCACATGCAAAAGCAGAAGTGAATCTTATGATTAGTCAGAGGGGAAAGTTGAACATCATCATCAGTGACCCTGCTCTGCACAATCAGAAATCAGAGAGACTCTACTACGCCCCCTGTCTTCACAACCTGGGATTGTATCATGTAAGAGCCGAAAGGTTTTAAAGAGAATGAGGAAACGGCTCCAAGTAGTCGGTTAAAAATGCGCACGTTGGTGAGTGGGTCTGTGGTTCATACAAATAAGAAAGAGATTATGCTTAACCTCTGGTGACTTTATTTATTTATGTATGTATTTTATAATTTCCTCAGCATCCAGGAAAAGTCCGAATGACCGTCCAAATGATTTTGAATGTGCAACTCTCACTGCACATTAACACAACGGCACAGCACTGGGTTCCAAACAAAGTGTTCCCTGTTGAGGAAGTTTTGATTTTCCCAGTGTGCATTCAATTGAATACATTGGCTAAATTCTGCTGTGATATAACCAAAGCTAATGCCATGTAGCATGCACGCAGCACTACATGTAGACTGCAGAGAAAAGAATACTTACCACAGCTCCATTTCTGCAGTTCAGGAGGGCAGTTACCCAACTGGAATGCTCAAAGTCTGAAGGCCGGATCACAGAGAGGCCAAACCTGCGGTAGAGATGCAGCTGGCAAAGTTTTCAAGTTGTAAAAGCAAAATTTATATCATAAGTTTTGTTATCCATATGAAACCAGATTTGTGAGGGGTAATCCACCATCATGCACATTTTGGAAGAACGTACCAATCTGCTGTCTGAGCAGCATGAGGTGGCCTCACTCAAGGGCAGGTAGTGGTCTCATCGCATATGCATCAGGCATTGTTTGACATGTAGTGCAGAGGCTATCACCTGTCAGGATCTGCTCTCGATGGTCCAGGATACATTTTGATGAGTCAAAGTTAAAATATTGGCGATAATTGTCTCCAGAAGTCTATGGGAGGAGCAGGCCACAAAGCCACGTTTGAATAATGAATAATAATCTCCGTAGAAAGAGCATAATGAGTCATCAGAACACAGCTGCCAGAATGTTCTCAGAAATCCCAAGACTGTGATTTGGTCTTTCCAGTGGGTAGTTTCATGGCCAACTGAGTTCACTCCCCAGCTTCTGTCGCTAAATGAGCAGAAAAACCTGCTCACTGCAGAACCTACATGGAGATAATTAGCAAAACAGATGTTTGTGGTCTTTCATTCCAAATGCTAAACAGGACCGGCACCTAAGAGCAGGGCTGATGTGCACCTATCTGCCAGCAATGAATAGACCCCCATTTTCATAACTGGCCAAAGCAAAGATCTGTAACGCATTTAGGCACACAGAGAGATTTTACAACAAAAAAGCATTTCAAGAAATTAAATAACTTTACCGAAAATCTGGCCTATCCACAGAGCAGAACCTATATTTACAGGTGCAATCACATTTTATCAACAATGTATAACTGACTTTTATTGACTTACACTGTAATTTCATTTTTATACAGATATGGACTGCATTTATATAGCACTTTCTAGTCACATGATATGACCCCAAAGTGCTTTACAACTATGCCTCACATTCACCCCGATGACGGAGGCTGCCATGCAAGGCGCCACCCTGCACATCAGGAGCAGTGCGGAGTGATATAAATGAGGCCAATATTTTGTCAAATGACCCCACACTGTTTTCTAGCATTTCATAATGTACTTACATCGACAGATACTTCATTTTTTTTTTTTTTGAAGATTCAGTTTCTTTACTGCACCTACATTAGCACCCAGTTTCAGGCATCTTAACAGTGCTACACTAAGCACCAATGAAATACGAGTTAAACATAATATCACTGCTCTGCAAATAAAACATGGTGGTAATTTCAAAGAAATGTATATGTGTGTGTGCGTGCGTGCGTGTGTGTGTGCGTGTGTGTGTGTGTGCGTGTGTGTGCATGTGTGTGTGCGTGTGTGCGTGTGTGTGTGTGTGTATGTGTGTGTGTGTGTTTGTGTGCATGTGTGTGTGTGTGCGTGTGCGTGCGTGTGCACGTGTGTGTGCGCGTGCGTGCGTGTGCGTGTGTGTGTGTGTGTGTGTGAGTGAGAGTGAGAGTGAGAGTGAGAGTGTGTGTGTGAGTGTGAGAGTGTGTGTGAGTGTGAGTGTGAGTGTGAGTGTGTGTGTGTGTGTGTGTGTGTGTGTGTGTGTGTGTGTGTGTGTGTGTGAGTGTGTGTGTGTGTGTGTGTGTGTGAGTGTACTCAGATAAGGATTGCTGACCCATCCTGGGAGCATTTCTGTCCCTGTCTGTTCAGTTGCTTTACAATGGCTGAATCAGATGAAAACCTTTATAAAACAAGTCATGGTAAAACTGACTATTTGTCAGAGATATCCTTAAATATTATATCCTTATCAGCCAAACAAAGACTGAAATATCTGACCGAAATGTTTAAAAAAATCACCAACACTGATGCACATTATGATGATGCATTGTTAGTATTGTGAGTAATTCTCTCACTGAGCCTAAGACAGATTTCAAGAGGAAATATTATAGCAGCAGTTGAAAATGTGGTCATGATCGTCTGGATAGAACAGACTAATACAAGTATGAGTGACCTTGAGGTTTAATTTTTCTACTCCTTCCAATATTTTTCTGTTTTTCATACAGAAAGCAAAAGCTGTCAAAGTTAAAATTCCTCTCCATCTGACAGGAGGGCCAGCTTACCGACTCAAGAGATGGACAATAACTGCCTTTCCTGGAAGTGTGACAACTAACTTCGGGGCAGCAATCACTGGTCATGCAGCTGAACGAGCCCGAAAGCTCAAGGAGGTGACCTTTGGCCAACTGTAAGGCTAATGGAAGACCCTGGTGAAGAAGAAGGTGGTGAGCCGAATAACCTCGGACATCGTAGCCACCTGCTGTGTCCTGCACAATATCTGAGCTCCTTCATGTGACCACCGTCTCCAGGAGAGGGCAGAGCATGTGTGAGAGCACGAGACACTCGAGGTGCCTCATGAGTTGGAAGATGGTGGAAGTTTAGGAGAAATACCTGCCATCAGAGATGCAGTGATGACTCTACTATGCAATGTGAACTTCATGTATGAAGGATGGCCTGTGCTTTAAGGCAGCGGTGTCCCTCAGTCCTTCAGCAGTGGCAGGTTCCCATGACCTTTTTTCACCGCAAGCCACCAGCTGAACTGTGCAGTCACTTTGGCATCCGCCAGCTGCACTGAGCCGTCACACTGCACTCAGCCAGCCAGCTGGGCTGCACTGGCATTGCATTGCAGGAAGTGCACTTCATTTGAAGGTAGTTCAGACAGATGAGGTTGAACCCCTCCCTTTCTTGACAGTGATGTTCATTTGAGGGCCACAGGCAGAATTTTCTAGTGATATGTGGCCCATCCAATCTGAGGTCCTGCACTGAACCAAGGATAGGCAATCCAGTTAGCAGAGTTTGTTACAAATACGATGGAGGTCTTTACAGAGAATGATTTTAAAGTTCATTCCACTTCTTCTGAGCTATTTGCTGTCTCTTCTGATGTTAAGATTTGACTACACACAGTTGAGCACGGATTTCCCATTTTCATTCTGCTCTCTTTTTCCTGGTCCTGATGTGAGTTGTTAAAAGTACAGACACTGCTGCGGTGCGGATCTATACTGCAGGTCTGTGCATTTGTTATTGCACTTCCAGGCCAGCTAGCACAGAGGTGTAGCAGAAATTAATATTAGTTTCAGTGTCAGTGCAGCACAAGCCTTTGTTTCGGTTTATGAGCCAAGATCAAGCAGTTCTAACAAGTCCTCTTGGACAGAATATGGTGTTTTAAGACACTTTGTTTATTTTAGAAAACCTTAACTGCACAGAATTGTTACCATTGACATCATTGATCCTTGCTTTCCTCTACAAAGAATAAAGCATTTGGGAAAAAAAGACCAGGTAGAAATTTGGAAACAGGCCCAGTAGTGTTATATTAATTGAGTTAACCAGGATACAGTAATGTTATTCACCCCAAACTTCCATATGACCACGTTAATGTTATTTAAACTTCTCTCTAAAATCTGTATCCACTGTTCAAATAAAGTTACACCAGTCCACACCCAGCGCTGCGTGTGCCACGACAATCAATATCCTTCCAGGAATTTTCAAGCCAAAATTTGCCACAGACTTGCCACTAATGCTCATAAATATATTACATTTGCTTGCAAACAGCTTAAATTCGAGAGAATTAAAAAAAAAAAAAAAAAACTGCTTCATCAGCCCTTACTAATGCGCATGCAGAGTCTGACTGACTAATCAGGGCTTTGAGGACAACAATGGATGGACAACAACAGGCGGAAGGACAGACAATTTCGATTTTATAGTAGGATAACAATGTAAAGACTGCAAAAGGACAATAAATGTTTTGAAGTTGAGAGTAAACTCTTGGTCCATTGGAACAGTTTAGGTACAACCCCAAATCCAAAAAAGTTGGGACAAAGTGTAAATTGTTAATAAAATCAAAATGTAATGACTTTCAGATCACACCAGCCAATATATAATTTACAATAGAACATATATAACATTTCAAATGTTGAACCTGAGACATTTTACATTTTTATCTACAAAATGAGCTCATTTCTAATTTTCTGGCTAAAAGTAACAAATAACGCGCTGAACTCAGTCATTATGAACTGGGAGCTAAATCCTGTACTGAGCATCTGCAATTAAAAAAGGAAATAGGATAGCTCTCCAAGATTTGAGAATTTATTGCCTGTGTGCAACATTTTCGGACTGTTAACTCCTCTTCAGGGCAGTGGCAAATCAATAGAATATCACTCAGTTGGCTTATTATAGCAACACTGGCTTGTTGCTGATTGTGACGCCAAGATTGAGAAATACAGAAAAGAAGTGGAACAACGTAAGTTGGTGAAGTATCGTGGTGATACCCTGGACTATAGGGATGACCGGGTTTATACTTGGCTCTCTGGCCGCGTCCCCAGGCCCCGACGCCAGAGGGTAAACCCAAGTACCAGTGCGTCATCAGACGGACAGAGCACCGATGCGGAATCATCTCAGCAGCGTTTTTTACGCCCAAGAAAGCCCACCCCCCCACGAGGAGGAGGCGGCGGAAGACGAGGAGGGGGAAGAGGCGGTCGTGCCCCCGAGATCCCCCAGCCTACACCAACGTAATCAATATTTCTAGCCGTGAGTTGTCTAATGATCAATGCAGAGTTTTATCCAAAGGTCTGTCCTTTGTGCCTTCTAAGAAAGTTGATTCTTTTACCACTAGAGTAGAAATGTTTAAGTTCTTTAGAAATATTAGATTGAAGGCATTTTATGCAAAGGACATTGGCAGGAACTGTGTATCTTATGTTAATGAGTCAGCTGCGGCTACCTTAGACCACCACTATTAAAAAAGTCTTTAAGCCTAAAAGTACTTTCATACCGCAGCTGAATAATCCATCTGTGGAAACATTCTGTCGCCCAGTGGAACGTGATGTCATGGAATTGTGTGCCAAGAGTAATAAAATGTTCCTTTCTTCTAATCTTTTGGAGTCAGAGAAAAAAAGCTTTGGCAGAGTTAATGAACTGTGATGATATCATTATTCGATCAGCTGACAAAAGTGGCGCCATAGTGGTGCAAGACAAGATTGCTTATATTTGTGAACTTGAGAGACAATTAAATGACAAAGATGTGTATATGCCCATAAATTTTGATCCAACTTTCAGGTTTGGCAATCACATTAGGAGTATTTTGAAAAGAGCTGTGCAGGATGGTGAAATTTGTGAGAGTGAATATAAATATATGATTGTAGATAACCCTATCAGGGTTATATCAGGGTGTACCTTGTTTCATTTGGGTAGAAGATTTAATTGTAGACAATTGATGTTAATGAGTTTTAACGACCTTCAATTGTGTCACTTATCACACCTGAGCCAGTGTTGCGATAATAAGCCAACTGTGTGATATTCTATTGATCTGCCACTGCACTGAAGAAGGGTTAACAGCCCAAAACATTTGCATAAAGGCAATAAACTCTTAAAACTTTGAGTGCTATCCTTTTTTCTTTTTTAATTTTTGCAAATTTTCTGGCTGCAACAGGTCTCAAAAAAATTGGGATACAGGCAGAAAAGGGCTGAAAAAGCACTTGATATGTAAGAGAATCAGCTGAAAGAACATTTAGCAAGTAATTAAGTTAACTGGCATCAGGTGTGTAACATGATTGGCTGTAAAAGGGATGTCTTAGAGAGGCTGAGTCTCTCAGAAGTAAAGATGGCCAGGGGCTCTCCAACCAGTGAAATCTTGTGTAAAAAAAATTGTGGAATACTTTAAAAACAATGTTCCTCAACGTCGAATTGCAAAGGCTTTGAAGGTCTCATTATCGACAGTGCATAACATCACCAAAAGATTCAGAGAAACTGGAAAAATCTGTGTGCGTAAGGGACAAGGCCGAAGACCTTTACTGGATGCCTGTGATCTTCGGGCCCTCAGACGCCACTGCATCACTCACCGGCATTATTCTGCCATTGATATTACTAAATGGGCCCAGGAATACTTCAAGAAACCACTGTCTGTAAACACAGTCTGCCGTGCCATCCACAGCTGCCACCTAAAACTCTATCATGCAAAAAGGAAGTCATTGTTAAGCATGATCCAGAAGCGCCGCTGTGTTCTGTGGGCCAAGGCTCCTGTAAAATGGACTGTAGCAAAGTGTCCTGCGGTCAGACGAGTCCAAATTTGACATTCTTGTTGGAAATCATGGGAGTTGTGCCCTCCGGGCTAAAGAGAAGAAAGACCACTCCTCCTGTTATCAGCGTTCAGTTCAAAAGCCAGTATCTCTGATGGTATGGGGATGCATTAGTGAATATGGTGTGGGACTCTTGCATGTTTTAGAAAGCACCATGAATGCTGAAAGGTGTATCTAAAGGTTTTAGAGCAACATAAGCTCCCCTGCAGACGGAATCTATTCCTGGGAAGGCCTTGTGTATTTCAGCAGGACAATGCAAAACCACATACTGCAGCTATTACAACAGCATGGCTTTGTAGTAGAAGAGTCCGTGTGCCGAACTGGCCTGCCTGCAGTCCTGATCTTTCACAAATTGAGAACATTTGGCACATAATTAAATGAAAAGTATGTCAAAGGAGACCCAAAACTCTCCAGCAACTGGAAGCCTGTATTAAACAAGACTGGGATCAAATTCCAACGGCTAAACTCAGGAAACTTGTCTCCTCAATGCCCAGATGCCTCCACTCTGTGTTAAAAAGAAAAGGGGATGCTACATCAAGGTAAACAGGCCCCTGTCCCAACTTTTTTGAGACCTGTAGCAGCCATTAAATTTGAAATGAATTCATTTTGTGGATGAAATTGTAAAATTTCTCAGTTTCAACAATTGCTATGTTATCTCTGTTCTATTGTTAATAAAATACTGGCTGGTGTGGTTTGAAAGTCATTGCGTTCTGATTTTATTCACAGTTTACACTTTGTCCCAATTATTTCGGAATTGGGATTGTGTGTGTATATATATTTTTTAAAAAAAACAACAAAAACATGCTGAAATCATTAACACATTAGTTAAACTCCTCAATGTACAGCACAGTCATATTCATGATAAAAGAGCAGTCAGAGGAGGGCAGTGCAGTCAGTTTAAGTCAAATTTTAGAACTGTCATTGCTGTTTTAGGTGACTGTCATAAAAGTAACATCTGTTATAACATTTTCTGGTAAAAATATGTTAGTAACCTCACCTGTCAGGCAAGCTTGTGACATCTCTTTTTCAGTCAGCTCAGCTGAGCCTTTGAGTCACACTGTAGTATCCTGCAAAAAGGAGTAAATGATTAAGCCAGTTTGTGATATGTCATGAAACTGTCATCGCAGTGCTTAATGAATGTAATAACGGTAACGTCTATCAAAAACACTCACCAACAGATGTATGGCAGTTTGTAACTTGACTTAAATTGACTGATAGCAGGCTCGTGCCACAATAAAATATTACTTCCCTAGAAATGTAAACAAGCTCAGATATAAAGGAACCCACTAAGGATTAGACATCTGGGGGAAATGAAACTTGATGGGACAATTCAAGGCAAGATGACAAGGAGAATAATGCCGAGTAGGGATTGTGTTAGAGACATTAAAGGACCCACATTCTTTGCAACTGAGATATATGAACTGCTCTATTTAACGCCTCTTCTATCATGACTTTCTGCCCTTTGATCCTTTGGCATACCAATGTCGATGAAAGATAATATCCAAGAGACTAGGACAGCACGCACTATTCCCCAAGAAGTACCATTACTATAAGGAAAATACATAATTAAAATATCAAAAGATAATACGGTCATCCCCGTAGAACTTAAATTCCATTCCAATTTAATGGTCATCCAATATTCAATGCGTGATTTTGCGATTCTATCTTGTGATGCTCATTTGTTTTGCCGGCTCTGAGATGCGTCATGAGTCACAAGCTAGTCACAGTGATGTAGGTTTTTCGAACTGCTTTCTCTGAAATAGTTCAAGCAGAATACTGAGCCACCATGCGCACGATTGTGGCACACCGACTTAATCACGCAATGAGTTAGCTCTAACTCACAAGAGTTTAGATTAATAGCAATTCACCATTACATCTAACCAATGAACTTACTTCAGATTATGGTATCCAAAGGCAGTGCGCAAAAATAAGGAGACTGGAGTGAAATCATTCTGAGTGAAAAGGTTCCCCATTAATGAAAAATTTTCGTACATTTTTTGTCCATTATGTGCGGTCACTCCTCCGGGTATTTTTTTAATAACTTGTATGATTGTATTTAAATATTTTTAAGATGCTTTCATGAATGCCGCCTGTATTTATGCAACAGGAGATCACGTCGCTGAGGGGAAAACGCGCAAGTGAAGTATGACTGAACTTAAATGCGTTTCAACTGACAATGTAAACACCGATTCCTGCTTTTTTTTGCCATGATAAAAACATATTTACATGGCATAACCGCAGTGCCACCCTGCGTGCAGAGAAAGTACTGCAATTAAAGAGAAAATGGGACTGTTACATGTGTACCCAGGTAGTCTCATCCCACTGTAGTCACAAAATCTAATTAAAAATGACTTAAAGGGGCAAAGGACGTCATCATGCCTACTTCAGCAAAAAATGATGCGGCCCACACGGTTAAGTACCCAGAGAATAACATGACATCAGCAGTAGCAGACTAGAGGGGCGATCATATCTGAGTTATGGGGAATATGGTTGCACAACGCTTGGTTGTAGCTACGGCAGGTCTGGTGCCTGGTCGGCACACGAACTTGACGCCACGACACATCGACGTAGTTGTAGCGTCCACCGAAAACTCAACAACAGTCATCCAAGTGTGACGTCATGACGGTCTGAACCAATCATAACTAGATGCGGTGAGCTTTTTTACAACTCTCGACCAATGCAACACAGCGCGACGAGTTGTCTGCGAACGGAAATGCATCAGTGCCGTTCCGATAAAATAGTGAAATTGCTTCGTTATAAGTCCCACGGGGGTTGTTGGTTTAATTTGAATATTTGACGAGGGGTGGTGTCATCGGTCGTCACAAGGCACGACTGGTTGGGTAATTATTGTAAACAAAAATAAACGCTGGGGGTTTGACTCCCAGCTGCGCTCAGCAAGTGCGTCTCAAACATTATAGTATCACAGTAAACGAGTGCTGGACTGCTGGGGAGGTCATTCCTTGCAGCTACGATGATAATATTCAGAAAAAAATACGTGTGCAAAATAAAAACGTGCTTCCAACGGGCATTTAAACCGGTAATTTAGAGCAGGCTGAGCAAACGCAAAACCTTCCTATTTATGTGCGCTAAGATTGCGAGCCATTTCAATCGCAAGATTTAGGAAAATTCGCTACGTCGTTCCGTTTTCCATTTTACCAAACTTAAGGCATGGAGTCGAGCTCAAGCCCGTCCGCAGACTCGCTGGTGCCCGCATGCATGTTCGCTCCGGACCGGGGATGCGGAGAGGATGCAGCGGACATGGTGTGCGGGGAGGACGGCGACACTTTCAATGGCGAGTGCGGGGACGGCGTTGATTTGAGTAGCAAGGTAGGCCGCGCACCGCTCCTCCTGCAATTTATGACTTTACGGAATATTAATACCTAATTTTATTAACATTATGACGAGTGGTGCGTGATCAGATTATTGCAGCGAATAGTCACTACATACACTATGGTGTATTAAATTGACAAGCCCGCTGGATAACTTTGCGAAGTCGGACGAACGTCAGCCTGAAGGGGCGACCCGTGGCTCTGCAGGACGGCCTTTTCCATCACCGCGCAGTGAAGTCTTAACGCTCGATCTGATGAATGACGCGGGACACGTCTTCTTCTGTGCCTTCTGCTATCCGACATTTTCCATCATAAACGTCGGGAGCAGAACATTTTAAAATAATTTCCATTGACACACTTCTATCTCAGAGGCCGAACTAGCAAACAGACAAACCGTAAGTCGGCTGTTAAGATCCCGAATCAGAAGAGGAAACTTGTGTTAATATAACAGAGTTCCCCTGTGACGTGATTTATCGCGACGGGTCGTGGCCTGATGGTTTGGCGGCTCAGATGCCAGCTGTGGGCCCAGGATTTACTGCATCACCTGCGCAAGATTTCACTTCGGGTGTTGGTTTGTTCCAACGAAAAGGGACAATGATCTTCATCGCTGATATCAGTGAGAGATGAAACGCTTTGGCTTGAGGAAACCGAAGCCCGACTGCAGAGTGTCGGCTTTTTAATGTCTATTCGTGCCCTTCAGAAGACGGAGTGATGCCGTTCATCGCTTTGGAAAGAAACATCCAGCTGATGTCGCACACGCTGCGGCTCGGGTTGAGGGGTGTGAGTCGAAGTGAGATTCGTGGGTTTGCGAGTGGATACGTTGAGCCTTTATCAGCAGATTTCAGTCCCGAATGTGGCTCTTTTAACCTGCCATTGCAACTTCTGGCTTCTCAGTTTGCGAGTTGAGGGCTTGCCGAACGAGCTCAGGCGGAGAGTCAGGCTAGTGTTGAACTTGCTTCGTTGTACACCCGTCTGGTGTCGAAGGAAATATAAACACCAGAACACCAGGGAACCTCAATGCAATTGCCAAATGGCATGGAGGGAACGCGGTCCTGATGCGAGGTAGAGATGCCGCTTCGGCTCATTTTCTCACGGTGGTCTGTGATGACTGACAACCGGTCTGTTCAGGTCCCTGATAAGAAAGAGTAGCTTAGTTTGACAAAGACCTTTTGAAGCTTGAATATGTGGTGCTCCTGTGCATTTACAGTATTCACACTGTAGCTGCTGGTCTTTCTCACAGAAGGGGACGTGGGGGCCACTTTTGCAGTGGATTAACTTCTGTAGGTTGTCTAGTAATTCGGCCCCAAGAATGCGTCCTCTCGTCCCATAACACTGAGGCCTTCAGCAGCAACAGATGACAGTCTAATTTGAATTCAAGATCAGATGGAGTACGTTAACTCGCTCATACCACAGCCACAAACTTTACCAGTAAATGGCACCATTTTATTATTAAAGCATAAGGAGTCATAATGGGCATCTTCTGATTCAGGTAAAGTAAATAAAGATATACAGGTGTGTACCACCAAAAACTCAAAATTCAGATCACAAAATATTTGCCGATGAGCAAAACTGGAGAAATGTCTGTTTGGGAGACGCTGACTTTTCTCTCACATGCTTTTAAAAACACTGTGGCTTTTATTCATGAACGAAATAAAGCATCAGGTGATTTCTGGCTCCAAAGCTTCCCAGTTTGAGGGAGTAATTAATGACTGCATTTCTGTGGCCTCCATCAGTATGGTTTTCTTGGCAATTGATTTGAATTAATGGATTTAGATGGACCAGCCATCTTTCACAGGAGAGACTGTGGGTGTTAAATGAGCCGTTCTTAACCCTAGAACACTATCGGCGGGTGATTTTCACCCGAGCAAACGTGTTTACGTGATTTTCATTATGTTGCGTTTGTCTGAGTGTTATGGGTCCCTGGGTAGCTTCAGCATTGTCTTTGACATCTTTGAAGGCATGGGTGTTTTGTTTACCTCAGGGTACTTTTTTTCATTTTGTTAGACATGGCACAGTTGAAAATAAAAGAACACTACTCTAATTTGTCATGTATTGTCATATTTTGATGACAAGTACTTTTTATTGGGTATTTTACTATATCGGGAACAATCACCCGGCGTTAGTGATGGTGTTACTAATTTTAGCAATGGTGTTCGAGGGTAAATTTTTTGCTTGTTTTCTTTTTCCCCTCGCGGTTGGGGTGGGGGGGGGGTTCCATTTTTGTTTGGTTAAAATTTTTTGAATAGTCATTTTGTTTGGCCCATTTCAATTTGATGCACTTGTGATTTGCGCCTGTCATTTACGGAGGGAAGACGCGATAAAAGCAATAATGCAGCAGAAATGGACTCCGCTCTCCAATGTTTGTCCGAATCTCAAAAAACTTAAATGATGATAATTTTTGTTGACCTGGCCACACGCTGGCCACACGCTGCAGGCTATGAATCAGTCTGAGGTCCATGTCATGTGACCGAATTCCATTAGCATCTAGCACTGGCTAACGAGAGTCTGTTGTGTCCAGTGGCTATCAAAAGCATTCAGTCAAGCGAAAAGTAATGACATCGACACTCCTGTCGGATGTCAGTGGCAGTCGGAGGCATCACCACTCCAGTCAACAGGGTGAACACTGACCCTTTTCCCCTGTCTCACCCTCTTCTCTCTCTCTCTCTCTCTCTCTCTCTCTCGCCATATTACAGTTGGCTCTGGTCAGCCCAAATGGCGCACAGTACGACTCGTTACTACGGCAACTGAGAGACCGCATGGAGGAAGGCTGCGGGGAGACGATTTATGTGGTAGGAGTGGGCTCAGGTGAGGATTGTGCCACCAGGGGGCGCCCACTGAACTTACACACGCACAAAACATTCTTTTCAGGACCTTCTTTTCACCAGACATGGCACGGCTCTGTAAAATCAGCCAATCATGAGGCGGCAATGCAGACATTAATATAGACTTTAGCTTCAAATGATGTTCACATTGAACAAAAGAATGTTGGAAAAGTGATTTCGATGGCTTTGGCCGTGCCATGTTAGCTGTTGCCAAACTGGTTTGAGTATTCCTGAAATCTCCTGCGGTATCACTGCTAGGCTACAACAGCACAATTCTCAAGCAGCGTCACAACAGAACTGTCCAGTGACGTTTGATTCAAGGGAAGCAAGTGCTGTTAGCGCTTTGGTGATCTCGGGCGACATCTGATATAAGCACAGCCGAAGTGACTGCTGGTAATGAGGGTTAGCTGATCAATCAGTCTACCAGCTTTTAACTTGTCAACAGCTGGTGAAAGGAGGTTGAATTATTCAGGCTGTCATGGCGTGAGAACATGGGTGTTTTCAACTGATGCGTTAGACGGCATCAGCACCATCCTCTTGTAATGAAGACCAGCTCAGATCATAACACTCTGTTAACTAGTTTAGACCAGTCAGGAGGAACAAAATATTCATACCGACAGTGTGTCCCACAGACCAGGGGCTGGTTACACCAAACGTATCGTAAGTGTTGGTCGTAAGACACCAAACTTAGGACAGCGCTGAGACATGTCGTAACTGCCGTTTCACCAAAACTTCTCATGCATGTCGTAAAATCTGTATCTTAAGATATGTCTCAGGACGTGTCCCAAATGACACACACCACCATCCCTGGCCGTGAAGTCCTGACAGGTGCCTTCAACTTTAGGAAGGTCAAATCTGAGTGGCAAATAGTCAATTTTGGAAGGTTTAATGTATGTATGCATGCATGAGCAGTTTATGTGATATATACAATGATATATACACTGCCCTCCATAATTATTGGCACCCCTGGTTAAGATGTGTTTTTTAGCTTCCAATAAATTTGGGGTTTTTTTCTAAATATTGGACCACGATGAAAAAAATGGGAAAATCCAACCTTTAATTCAAGTGCATTTATTCAGTGGGAAAAAGATCCCACATTAAGAAATAATTCCTTTAAATCCAATCATGTGTGCCACAATTATTAGCACCCCTGATGTTAATAATTTGTACAACCCCCTTTTGCCAACAAAACGGCACCTAATCTTCTCCTATAATGTTTCACAAGATGGGAGAATACAGACAGAGGGATCTTTGACCATTCCTCTTTGCACAGTCTCTCTAAATTATCCAGCGACCTGGGTCCTCTCCTCTGCACTCTCCTCTTCAGCTCACTCCACAGGTTTTCAATGGGGTTGAAGTCTGGGGACTGAGATGGCCATGGGAGGAGTTTCATTCTGTGTCTGGTGAACCATTTCTGTGTACATTTGGCCACATGTTTAGGGTCATTATCTTGCTGAAGGACCCAGTGATGACCACCAGATTTTGACTTAAAATGTCCTGGTCTTTCAAAGCATTCATGATGCCATGCACCCTAACAAGGTTCCCAGGGCCTCTGGAAGAGAAACAGGCCCACAGCTTCACCGATCCTCCGCCATACTTCACAGTGGGCATGAAGTGCTTTTCTGCATACTCATCTTTTGTGTTCCACCAGACCCACTTAGATCTTTTTGGCAACAAACACTCTATCTTGGTCTCATCTGACCAAAGCACACAATCCCACATGAAGCACATGAAATTGACTTTGGGTGTATTGAAACATGATAATGAGTACTAACTTTCGTCGAATACCCCACCTCCGTACGCACGCAACTTTTCGAAATAAATGGATTTTTAGCCGAAGCTCCCAACAGGCTTACAATGGTAGCCTATAAACTGTACCTCGATGTAGTTTCCGGTCGCGTCCTTCTTGAAACTCACAATAAGTTGATAGACGAGCACGAAGGAATAGATTGCAATCTGTTCCCCTATCCTTCCTATTCGTTCGTGCTCGTCAATCGACTTATCGTGACTTTCAAGATGCGGTCGACTGGAAACTATAAAACCCAAAACCAGTGAAGTTGGCACGTTATGTAAATCGTAGATAAAAACAGACTACAATGATTTGCAAATCCTTTTCAACCTATATTCACTTGTATACACTGCAAAGACAAGATCTTTAATGTTCAAACTATTCATAATGTTGCAAATAATCATTAACTTAGAATTTAAAGGCAGCAACACATTGCAAAAAAGTTGGCTCAGGGGCCTTTTTACCCCTGTTTTACATCGTCTTTCCTTTTAACGACACTCAGTAAACGTTTGGGACCTGAGGAGACCAATTTTTGAAGCTTTTCAGGTGGAACTCTTTCCCATGCTTGCTTGATGTACAGCTTAAGTTGTTCAACAGTCTGGGGTCTCCGTTGTCGTATTTTACGCTTCATAATGCGCCACACATTTTCAATGGGAGACAGGTCTGGACTACAGGCAGGCTATTCTAGTACCCGCACTCTTTTACTACGGAGCCATGCTGTTGTAAGACGTGTAGAATATGGCTTGGCATTGTCTTGCTGAAATAAGCAGGGGCGTCCATGAAAAAGACGTTGCTTGGATGGAAACATATGTGGCTCCAAAACCTGTATGTACCTTTCAGCATTAATGGTGCCTTCACATATGTGTAAGTTGCCCATGCCTTAGGCACTAATACACCCCCGTACCATCACAGATGCTGGCTTTTGAACTTTGCGCCTATAACAGTCCGGATGGTTCTTTTCCTCTTTGGCCCGGAGGACACGACGTCTACAGTTTCCAAAAACAATTTGAAATGTGGACTCGTCAGACCACAGAACACTTTTCCACTTTGCATCAGTCCATCTTAGATGAGCTTGGGCCCAGCGAAGCTGGCGGCGTTTCTGGGTGCTGTTGATAAATGGCTTTCGCTTTGCATTGTAGAGTTTTAACTTGCACTTGCAGATGTAGCGACGAACTGTAGTTACTGACAGTGGTTTTCTGAAGTGTTCCTGAGCCCATGTGGTGATGTCTTTTACACACTGATGTCGGTTTTTGATGCAGTACCGCCTGAGGGATCGAAGGTCACAGGCATTCAATGTTGGTTTTCGGCCTTGTCGCTTACGTGCAGTAATTTCTCCAGATTCTCTGAACCTTTTGACGATATTACGGACCGTAGATGATGAAATCCCTAAATTTCTTGCAATAGCTTGATGAGGAATGTTGTTTTTAAACTGTTAGACAATCAGCTCACGCATTTGTTCACTAAGTGGTGACCCTCGCCCCATCCTTGTTTGTGAATGACTGAGCATTTCAGGGAAGCTGCTTTTATACCCAATCATGGCACCCACCTGTAATATTTGCAAAAAATTACAAAGTTTACCTGTTCGAGCATAAAGTAATTTGTCTTTGCAGTGTATTCAATTGAATATAGGTTGAAAAGGATTTGCAAATTATTGTATTCTGTTTTTATTTACGATTTACACAACGTGCCAACTTCACTGGTTTTGGGTTTTGTACATCAAGGTACTGTTTGCATAAATGGTATTTTTTAATAAACCACTCATGCATTTTCAAAGTTCTCAGTGCCTCGTTTTAAATGTCAGGGCCCTTGGAATTCTATCGATGAAGTGTGGAGCTTCTTTGAGCCTTGTTAATGATGAAAAAATTAGCGATTTCTTTGCATGGCAACGCGATGCCCGATTCACAACCATTGTAAGCCTGTTGGGAGCTTCGGCTAAAAAGCCATGTATTTCGAAATGTTGCGTGTGTACGGAGGTGGGGTATTCGACAAAAGTTAGTAATCATTATCATGTTTCAATACACTCCAAGTCAATTTCACACCGGAATTCTCCTTTAAGGCTTTTGACACATCTAAACTAGGGGGGCCAATAATTATGGAGAGCGCTGTAAATAAACATAAGTATCATAGAATGAACGGAACGAAGACAGCTACATATAGGACACAACAGCAAAGAGGTGGTTTTTCTCGTTCATTCAGTCTTGAATGAACGACCCAGAAAGTGCCAAACATCAGAGGTCGTTTGAAATTCTGCTGGAAAAAACTAGACTGACATCAGTATTTTTCGGCGACGTACTGAATGGAGCGAAGCAAAGGGCTTCAAAATCATCTCTGTTTAACCAATGAGGCCCCTCTAAGCCTGTCCCCATTTACTGTGCTCAATCAGTAATCAAACAGTAGATTTGCTTATTTAAGAAGTTGAATCAGTAGATACAATCTTGAAAAATTGGAGTATGTTTGATTATCGCATTTTGAAAAATAAATGGCCATAGAATGGAACAGTTTTGCAAGATTGCGATTGCACGATTTTTTGCGGGCTTACATTTGGCCATTTTGCGCGATTGCGATAATTTATATCTCAATGTCAGGTTAAGGCTTAAGATTACAAGAAGAACGTTACAATCCTATTACCAGAAAAATGACAGTACTATTAGCCTATTGTCCCAAAACAAGAAAACTTTCAGACTAGAAGAGGGAAACAGCGATTGTGGATTGAATCCGGAGCTCCTGTGTTTGTCACGGTTTTTGCTTGAAGACGTCTCATCTAAGAACAAATGAACAGACGAAATTCTAAGTTTCAGTCCTGTCTTCTATCTGTGGTTCTGTCTCACGACAGCATGTTGGCTCGATTTTAAATTTTTATCAAATGTTGTTGAAGATATGATTATTGAAGCTTACCCCACTCCCAGGGAGGGATTTCATAAAGTAAGATAGCTGAGTATCTGGATAATTTGGCTGATTACATCCCAGAATACCCATCGTTACTTAAGCCCATGTTCTAGTTTTTCTAGGGTTTCAAGCTTATACTCACTGGCTTTATCTTGCTAACTCAATTCTGCTTTGTGAAACGAGGAGCCCTGCCGTGAACGAACGTGCAATGTGCTCACGCTTCCGCTCAGACGGTGGTGATTACGGGCTGAACGAGAATGACATGGAGGCCTCGGTTGCCACGGTGAGGTCCATGAGCGAGCAGCTGGAGGCTGACGTTATCCTGCTACGTGAACGCAGCGAGGCCGGGGGACGCGTGGGCGATTACCTGATCCGCCGACGTGTTGGAGAGACTGACTTCCTGGAGGTCAGGTGAGCGGGGGCGGAGAGAGGAGGAGAGTATTGGCTGGATGGTCCCAGCCCCAGTACAGCCCTGTTTGCTGTTTGATGATGTTAGCGGGGTGTTATGGCCCCAATTTGTTATTACATTTATAACACAACAGCAACAGCAAGGGATGACACACAGTTTTTAAAACTTAAACACATTTAATTTAACAGACAAAGACAATAACAACTAACTAACAACTAATGAACCTAAAGACCAAGATTGATTAGGAAAAAAAAAAGAAATATTTACAGTCCCTTTTTGTGAGGTGGCTTGGTGATGTCCTGGATGAAGAAAATGCTCAAACACAGGCAAAGAAATCCACAAAAGTAACGTCACAGGTCTTGAACAGAATGGCAGGTCTGGTCATCTTCTTGCAATTTCTCCTACTACTTTACTGTCTCAATTCTTTTCCTTATATACTCTTTTGCAGACCCCACCCACATTTAGACCTCTTTTTTTTAATTTTCTGAGACTTGCCCCAGACATGTCCAGGACATGTCTTAACATGACTCCAGTCTGAGCTTTACAAAAAAAAGGTAAATACTGCCATCTAGTGGCCTATATTCACATTACACCTCCATTCCAAAATCCCTCAAAATTGACTCATAAAGGCAAAATTTTTCTTTTCAATACAAAATGGTTAAGTGAACACTTGTCTATATATACATATCATACAATATTCAAACACATGATATATATATACACATTCAAACACGGGATAAGCAATCAGCAATTACATTGTCTGTACCCTTCACATGCTTAATTTCCAAGTCAAACTCCTGTAAAATCAAACTCCAATTCAACAATCTCCAATTCTTGTTTTTCATCTTACTCAAAAACATTAACGGATTGTGGTCAGTGTACACAATCATTGGCTTTTGTCCTGTACAAACATAAACCTCAAAGTGTTGTAAAGAAAGGACCAGAGCCAACAGTTCCTTCTCTATTGTGGAATAGTTCCTTTGGTGGCGATTGAACTTCCTGGAGAAGTATGCCACGGGATGCTCAATGTCATCAGAGTCACTTCTCTGTAGGAGCACAGATCCACAAGCTTGGTCGCTAGCATCGACCGCGATGGAGAACGGTTTGTTGAAGTCAGGAGATTTGAGCACGGGGAAGTGACACAGCAGAGACTTCAGGTGATCGAAGGCTCTCTGACATGCATCATCCCAGGTGAACTTTACGCCTTTCTTCAGTTGGTTAGTTAGACTGAGAGCAATCTCAGCAAAGTTCTTGCAGAACTTGCGGTAGTACCCGATCATTCCAAGGAAGCGGCGCAAAGCTTTTTTGTTGTCAGGAACTGGAAAGTTTATGATGGCTTGGACTTTAGCATTTATGGGTGCCACCTTACCCTGGCCTATGACGTAGCCAAGATAGGTGACAGTAGCACAACCAAAGTCACTCTTGCTCAGGTTAACAGTCAGGTTAGCCTGGGTCAGGCGCTGGAACAACGTCTCTACATCTTTTAGATGTTCTTCCCAGGAGTCACTCCGTGTGATCAGGTCATCGATGTACGCACCCGTGTGTGGCAATCCGGCGATTGTAGACTGTATCATCCTTTGGAACGTGGCTGGGGCATTTTTCATGCCAAAGGGTAGGACTTCATACTGGTACAATCCAGATGGTGTGGCAAAAGCAGAGATGCTCTTGGCCCTCTCAGTTAAAGGCACACACCAATAACCCTTCAATAAATCAATCTTGGTCAGAAACTTTGCTTGCCCTACACTATCAATACAATCATCAATCCTAGGTATTGGAAACACATCAGTTCTAGTTACAGCATTGACTTTGCGATAATCTGTACAGAATCTAGTACTTCCATCAGGTTTTGGAACTAGCACACAGGGTGAACTCCAATCGGAGTTGGAGGGTCTGATAATATCATGTTCTAACATGTACTCAACCTCTTTCTCAGCAATCTTTCTCTTTTCAGGATTCATCCGGTATGGATGCTGTTTTATTGGTTTGGCATCACCAACATCTACATCATGAGAGGCTATAGTAACTCTCTTTGGAACATCAGGAAACAAATCCTCATATTTCTTGATCAACCTTTCAAACTGATCTCTCTGTGAGGGTTCTAAGTGCTGGAGTTTTACATCAAGATTTTGCAACACTTCAGTGTTTGACAATTTACATGAAAGAACTTCAGCTTTAATTCTTGGTTCATCATCTTGAAACTCCCCCTCATCTTCACACGTTTCGACCATTGGAGAATCTGAAGTGACAGCTGCAACCCTAGCATTTCTGTCATGATAAGGCTTTAGCATGTTAACATGACACAATTGTTTTGGTTTTCTCCTATCTGGAGTCTTCACAATGTAATTGAGATCATTGAGTTTTGTCAGAATTTCATAAGGACCATGAAATCTAGCCTGCAATGGATTGGACTGCAAGGGAAACAACACAAGGACCTTGTCTCCTGGTTTAAACTCACGGCTTCTAGCCTTATGATCATACCAAGTTTTCATTTTTCCCTGACTTGATTTCAAGTTCTCTTTGGCAAGGTCCCAAGCTGCACGCAATCTTTCCTTGAACTTGCTAACATAGTCTAACAGACTGATTTGCGGCTCTTCCTTTTGCCATTGTTCACTCAATAATAGCAAAGGTCCTCTCACTTCATGACCAAACACTAGCTCAAATGGACTGAATCCAGTAGACTCCTGCACTGCTTCTCTAGCTGCAAACAACAGCAAATGAACCCCTTCATCCCAGTCTTTCTCATGGTCATAACAATAAGTCCTCATCATTGTCTTGAGAGTGGAATGAAACCGCTCTAAGGCACCCTGACTTTCTGGATGATAGGCACTAGAAAGAATCTGTTTTGCACCTAGTTCATACACAACCTGCTGAAACAATCCTGAAGTGAAATTGCTACCTTGGTCTGACTGAATTTCCCTGGGAAGACCAAACAACCTGAAGAACTTTATCAAAGCCTTCGAGATTGCAGTTGCCTTGATGTTACGTAGAGGTATGGCTTCGGGGAATCTGGTAGATGCACACATGATTGTCAACAAGTACTGATTTCCAGATCTAGTCTTGGGTAATGGTCCAACGCAATCAACAATGACCCTAGAGAATGGCTCCCCAAATGCTGGGATAGGCTGCAATGGAGCTACAGGTGGGTCTAACTGGTGTTTTCCAACTACCTGACAAGTGTGACAGGTTTTGCAAAAGTTGGAAACGTCTTTCCGAAGCCCAGGCCAAAAGAAGTGTTTCATGATCTTATCAACAGTCTTGTTAACACCAAGATGACCTCCTAAAGGTAAACTATGAGCCATTGTTAAGATCTCATTCCTATAGACCTTCGGAACAACAATTTGCCTGACCACTGCCCAATCTGCATTGGCAGGGATATCAGGAGGGCGCCACTTCCGCATCAACACACCATCCTTGAGATAATACCCAACTGGAACTGCATCTATTTCTTTTTCAGGAAGGGCTCTCCTCTTTAGTACACCAATTTCAGGATCATTAGTTTGCTCCTCAATCAACCGCTTTCTGGACAGAGACAAGTCTCCAGACACATCAGAATCACCAGACCCATCCGGCTGGCTGAATAGAGAACTGATAAAAGTATCTGATAAGTCCTCAAACGGAGAAACCATAGTAGGCCAATCAGAGTCATGAGGCGAACCACCTGAGTCCTGACTATTCAATGTACTGGACGGCACCACAACATCATCTTCTTTAGCCTTCTTGGCCATAGCACGAGTCACTGCGCAAGAAGGATACAGAGATGGGTCCTCATCCCCATTTTCAGTGCTCGGCTGTGAAGTAAGATGTACAGGGGGAACTACTTTGCCCCCAGCTAGGTCATTGCCTAGCAACAGAGAAACACCCTTTATAGGTAGACTTGACATAAGTCCCACCTTTACCTGTCCTGTAACTAAATCTGACTTCAAGAATATAGAGCGCAGGGGTACAGATACAGTCCTCCCTTCAATACCTTGTACAAGTATGAAATCCCCTGAAGCGGTCTCATCACGTAACACCAAGGAGTCCATCAACAAAAGTGACTGAGAAGCTCCGGTATCCCTTAGGATATATATGGGGACAGGAGTAGTATGCTCATTCAGAGCCACAAATCCCTCTGACACAAATGGAAGAAATTCCTCCCTCACAAAGTCAGCTGTATTAGGCTTTTTAGCCCCACAAGAAGCAGGCAATTTAGCAGATCGGTAATCTACTACAGGGGTCTCTAACCTTGTTTTCACAAAGGCATTTGGTTTGGTATCCTTTTCTTTTTCTTTCTTAGCTTTAAGGAACCAACAGTTAGTTGTAACATGACCAGATTTCTTGCAATAACTGCAAACTAGACCACTTTTGTCACTGTCGGCTTTCACACTTTGATCAGACCTGTTACTGGATTTCTGAGCACCATCACCAGATTTGTCTTTGTCTTTGGGTGAGGAACCTTGGGTATCACCGTAACCCTTTTTCTGAAATTGGGACCATTTATTGTTACTGCTAGACTGAAATTTGGACTTATGTGTGAGAACATATTCATCTGCAAATTTGGCAGCTGATTGCAAGTTCAGTGCTTGCTTCTCATTAAGGTAGGTCTTAATATCATCCTTAACACAGTTCTTGAATTCTTCAACTAACACCATCTCTTTTAGTGAGTTGAAATCATCCTTGACCTCCATAGAAGTACACCAGCGCTCAAAGCAAACCTGCTTCTCATTAGCAAATTCAACATAAGTCTGATTTTCAGATTTCTTCAGACCTCTGAATTTCTGTCGGTAAGCCTCTGGAACCAACTCATAAGCTCTCAAAATAACCTTTTTGACAACCTCATAATCAGAGGAATCATCTGCAGACAAAGCCGAATAGGCTTGTTGAGCTTTACCCTTTAGGACAGTTTGCAACATCAGAGGCCAGTTTTCCTTTGGCCACTGGCAACTCTTTGCTACCTTTTCAAAACACTGGAAATAGTTGTCAACATCCTTTTCTGAAAATGGAGGCACCAGTTTTACCTCCTGGCTAGCACAAAATTTATTTTCATTTTCAATTTAAATTTTTAGTTGCTCCATTTGGAGTCTTTCTTCTCTATCGAATTTCTCTGATTCAAAATCTCTCTGTCTCTGTCTCTCTCTTTCTGCTCTTTCCTCTTTCTCTCTCTCAAATTCTCTTTGTTTTTCTTCTCTTGCTAATTTTTCTAACTCAAACTGCCTTTGTTTTTCTTTTTCTTCCCTCTCAAATTCTCTTTGTTTCTCTTTTTCCTCCCTTTCTTTTTTCTCTTCTCTTGCTAATTTTTCCAACTCAAACTGCCTTTGTTTTTCTTTTTCCTCCCTTTCAATCTCTAGCATTTTTAATTTAAGTTCCATTTCTATATTTGGATTTTCCACTGGAAACTGTTCCAGATCTCCTGGTGCAAACACATTTTCATCAATGTAATATTCAACAATCTCTCTAGCCAGTCTTGCTTTTCGCATGGCTGGTTTCACCTCTGTCAGCTCTAAATGTCTGCAAATTTCTAGCAGTTCTGTCTTTTTAAAAGACTTCAAAACCCCTACGGTTGGTGATGCCAAGAAATCATCCATTGCTGTTGTCAATATATATGTATTCAATTAAAAAAAAAATTTTTTTTACAATTTGAAATGTTAGATTTTTAATAAATGACTCACAAAATGGTCTATCCCGGACCTTGAGCCCCCAATTTGTTATGGCCCCAATTTGTTATTACATTTATAACACAACAGCAACAGCAAGGGATGACACACAGTTTTTAAAACTTAAACACATTTAATTTAACAGACAAAGACAATAACAACTAACTAACAACTAATGAACCTAAAGACCAAGATTGATTAGGAAAAAAAAAAGAAATATTTACAGTCCCTTTTTGTGGGGTGGCTTGGTGATGTCCTGGATGAAGAAAATGCTCAAACACAGGCAAAGAAATCCACAAAAGTAACGTCACAGGTCTTGAACAGAATGGCAGGTCTGGTCATCTTCTTGCAATTTCTCCTACTACTTTACTGTCTCAATTCTTTTCCTTATATACTCTTTTGCAGACCCCACCCACATTTAGACCTCTTTTTTTTAATTTTCTGAGACTTGCCCCAGACATGTCCAGGACATGTCTTAACATGACTCCAGTCTGAGCTTTACAAAAAAAAGGTAAATACTGCCATCTAGTGGCCTATATTCACATTACAGGGGTGACTGGCTGGCTAACAGCCTGAAGGATTCAGATTTAATCACAGCTGGGCCAAAACCTCCCTCATCATCCTTTTATTTGTCTCTCTCCTCTCTCATACCTCAAACACTCACCTTCCATCTCTCTCTCCCTCTCTCTCTTCCGCTTGTCAATCCCCTCCCTATCGCACATTCTTTCCTCAAATTCTCTCTCCTCTCCTACCCATCTCTCTGCCTCCCCACTCGTTCTCTTACTCACCCTCTCTGTCTGTCATCCTTTCTTCCTCCCCCTCCTTGCTCTCTCCCTCCATCTCCTTCCTTGTCCTCCTCCTCTCTCCGCCCACAGGGTGGCGGTGGTAGGGAATGTAGATGCCGGTAAGAGCACCTTGCTGGGCGTGCTCACTCACGGCGAGCTGGACAACGGTCGTGGCTTCGCCCGGCAGAAGCTCTTCCGGCACAAGCACGAGATGGAGAGCGGACGCACCAGCAGCGTGGGCAACGATATTCTAGGCTTCGATCACCAGGGCCAGGTGGTCAACAAGCCCGACAGTCACGGCGGCAGCCTGGACTGGACCAAGATCTGCGAGAAGTCCTCCAAGGTCATCACGTTCATCGACCTGGCGGGACACGAGAAGTACCTGAAGACCACAGTGTTCGGCATGACTGGACACCTGCCTGACTTCTGCATGCTGATGGTGAGGCAGGTCCAGCAGAACTAGGCCTCTCAGAACATCTCCAATTCGATCACCTTGAAACTATGCCTGAACCGGTAAAATGCACCAATGTTTCAACCATAATGTCCCATCGATACCCAACCTTGAACATCTTAATGAAGAACCTCGTGTTTCAAATTCTTTCACAATTTCTTATTCCGTCAAACTTGTGGAACCCAGGAAAGCTGCACACCAAAATTATTTCTGTTATATTGTAGAATGTAGCACTGATCTTGCCCCACCGTTTTCACAAAGCTGTCTATATGACTCCCAGTTGAGACGCAGACTCAGTGTTGTTCAAATCAAGCTCTACATGAAGGTGGTAAACGGCGCATGTGACCAGACGCTCACTGAATCTGTGCTCCAGGATTCCCCTCATGCCTTAGTGTTCCCCAAACTCCTCCTCTCCTCGTACAGGTGGGCAGTAACGCTGGAATCGTGGGAATGACGAAAGAGCACCTGGGCCTGGCGCTGGCTCTGAATGTCCCAGTCTTTGTGGTGGTCACCAAGATCGACATGTGTCCAGCTAACATCCTACAAGGTGAGAACCAAGATGGGGGTCAGCAAACCATCACAATAGGAAAAATCCTCTTCAGATCACGCCTTCATTCCACAGTTTTACATCTTCATAGAGGGTTTCATTGATACTGGATACTGTTTGACCGTAGTAGAGGTCAGTGAATATGACATTGCCCATTGTGTTGGTTGTTGTGGTTAGTAAATGTGGCATTGCACATGGTGGAAGTGGTTGCAGTCAGTTAATGCTGCATTGCTCAAGTAGTTGTGGTCTGTTGAAATGGCCGTGCTTGTTTGTAAGCAGTAGTTTTCAGTTCACATGGTGGTATGTCAGTAGTGGCGGACAGTTAACGTGGGATTTCTCCTTGTGTCAGTAGTAGAGGTCATTAAGTCTGTGTTGTTATGTAACAGAAACCCTGAAGTTGCTGCAGAGGTTACTGAAGTCTCCAGGCTGCAGAAAGATCCCAGTTCTGGTTCAAAATAAAGACGATGTCATCGTCACAGCTTCCAACTTCAGTTCGGAGAGGTAACTCATAGCTGCCGTTTCCTGGTTCTTTAATGGGCTTTAGTAATTTTGCACACATTTCCTTCCCTGTGACTGGGCATTTATGGACGTCTGTTTCCGTGTCTGTGTGGGTGTAGGATGTGTCCCATCTTTCAGATCTCCAACGTCACTGGGGAAAACATGGACCTCCTGAAGATGTTCCTGAACCTGCTGTCCTCCAGAACGTCCTACAGCGATGACGAGCCGGCAGAGTTTCAGATCGATGACACCTATTCAGTACCGGTCTGTATGACATACAGAATGCACTCCAACAAAGTCACTACTCTGATCAGATCAGTACCCGCCTCATGCACGTTAGCGCTTTCCAACAATTTCAGGCTTACCCCCCCGATTCAGGGTAGTCGCTGCCGCTGGAGAATTTTCGCTGTGCTGTAATCTTCAGAAGAAAGTGTTGCCAAATCACCCAGTAAAACTTCTTTGTTTTTCCTGGAAGACATTGCCTGGAGAGAGTGCTTAGGGCCTGCTTCAGGACAAATAGTGCTATCCCTCTAGGTGCCTTGCATTAGCTTTCTTGCTAAACACATAAAGCTACATTAAGTGCAGCCAGTATGGTAATGCTTGCGCCCGTTAGCGGCTTGTTTAGTGATTTAAAGGGAAGGTATATGTTAACAAGTGAATGCAGAATCTGAAAGACCGCTGACAAATTGTGTAAGATAGGTTTCCCCCCTCAATTAGACTGTTTTCCTCTCTTGAGTGGCTTTGCATTTCCTTGGACCATTAAAAGTATGTAGCATCTGAAAGACCAGCTTTGTTGTGTTAGTCTCGGATGAGTGTAGTCGGTCGCTTCTTCTAGGGAGTGGGCACTGTGGTATCTGGGACTACTTTACGCGGATTGATACGACTGAACGACACCATGCTGCTCGGCCCTGACCCCTTGGGCAACTTCCTGCCCATCGCCGTGAAATCCATTCACCGCAAGAGGATGCCGGTGAAGGAAGTGAGAGGGGGACAGACGGCCTCCTTCGCCCTCAAGAAGGTCAGAACCGCCAACCTGCCGAATGGCAGCCGCCATTTAGATCCAAACGAGGGAATTAACTCAATGTAACAATCCGTAATGGATATCATGACTTTCAGTGGAAATGGAGATGACTCGTTACATGAGTAAATGCATCTTTGCGTGTGGACGTGTACATTAGCACGTTAGCGTGCGCATTTGTTTTCTGTTGATTTGGCATTTCCCTCGCTTCACCTCTCAGATAAAGCGCTCATCCATCAGGAAGGGCATGGTGATGGTGTCGCCAAAACTAAGCCCTCAGGCATCATGGGAGTTTGAGGCGGAGATCCTAGTGCTGCACCATCCGACCACAATTTCACCCAGGTATCAGGCAATGGGTGAGTCTCTCCAACCCAGTCTTCGGATTGGCTCGATTCTAACTCAATAGCACATGTAATTTCCTGGAAAGCACTCACTTATTTCTTCTAATTGATAAAAATGTCTGTTGCATGAGCAGTGGCCTTATTATTGTTTTAACTTATTTTTATTATTCCACATTTGTTTCTACCCATATTATACATTTCATGTACATTTCCCTTATCATTTCATTTTAATTGCAATGCTAGATCACTAGGTTTTAGATATACTAGGTTTTACTCTCTATTCATGTGATGCACTTGCGAAGTGCGGTGCAAATTAAGGTGTTGTACAGGTGTGATATTATTGAATTTCATGTAAAACTTACGGTGTGCAGCAAGGCCCAAAGTCAGTCTGCGAAGTCCTATGCTTCTCCACCAGTGCACTGCGGTAGTATCCGACAGACGGCCACCATCTTGTCCATGAACAAAGACTGCCTGCGGACGGGAGACAAGGCCACTGTGCACTTCCGTTTCATTAAGACCCCCGAGTACCTGCACACCGAACAGCGGCTGGTTTTCAGGGAGGGCCGAACCAAGGCCGTGGGCACCATTACCAAGGTGAGGCGAGGCCTTCAACGCGGGTTGCGGCGTATCACGTTTACATGTCTGTTTTAATTTGGGTTTTACTTCAGTCCATACGTGACTTAGGAGTGTGATCAATAATAACAATAATGGGTTTAAAAAAAAATCTTTTATAATAACCCATTCTTGATTAAGGACAGTTGTCAACAGTAAAAATAGCATTGTTTGAAAAATAACTAACAATAATCCATACTTGACTGTAGTCGGTCATCAATCGTAAAACTGCCCTGATGAGAAAATAAAGAAATATTGATTCATACTTGACTAAAGGTTGTAGATAATGGTTAATGGATAATTGTATGTTTAAGAAAATGACTAACAATAAAAGCTGTAGTCAATAGTAGAAACAGTATGTTCGGTATAGGCTACCATGTTTGTGTCGAAAGGCAAAAAATGTTTTTATCTTACCCCTGAAGGCAAGCAGGTACACTTGCTGCCTCCAAAATGGCTTGGCAAGCAGTTTTAATTTTGCTTGGGTAGCTTTAAAGGAGCAGTTTTCAGTGGGGATAATTAGCCTCAACCAAGCACTTTTTGTAAGCGTTTGGCAAGTATTTGACAAGGCATTTAATTTGTTTTCCTAGTTTTTGATGAGTGGTTTTCTTTGGGGTTGGCTAGCTTCAACCCAGTACTTTTTAATAACCGTTTGGCAAGTTTTTAACCAGGAATTTAATTAGTCTGGCAACCATCAATCAAGGTGCTGCTATTGGGGTTTGGCTGTGCGGAGGGGATCCCCTTTATATGTTTTTTTTTTTTTTTTTTTTTTTTGTTGGCCTGCAAACAGTGACGTTAGTCTGGTTTATAGCTCAGTTCTGGTAAAGTGTTAGTTAAACCAAGGATGGAGCATTTGCTCTTATTTTTGTATATTTATTTTATATGCATGTAATATAGCATTGCATAAGTCCTGAGTTTTTGCATCATTAAAATATTCTCATTCTCTCACCCAGTTGCTGCAGTCGACCAATAACCTTCCCTCCAACGCCAAGCCCCCACAAATCAAGATGCAGTCCACGAAGAAGGCGTCACATCGCCGAGAGGACGTCTCCACGGTAGCCAATGAAGACGCAGCTCACGCAGGGAGGCCGAGCAGTCCGCACACAGCACAGGTATGGGATGTGGGGGGGGGTTTGGAGCCGAGTGAAGCTCAGCGGTGTGGAGTCTGTGTGTGTAGCTCTGCCGCTGTCTTAACCAGGAAAATCAGTGTGTTTGAAAATGCGACGCGCACCAATGCTCGCCTGCCCAGGAGCCACTGTGCTTTAGCTGAAGATTAGCACCACTGTGTCGTTAGCCCTGTTATCTGCTACGTCCACCTCTGGTCGTTTTCATTCTGCTAATCTATTCTCACTCCTTTTCCCTCCACATCATCCCTCCATCCAATTAAACCCAATATCTCCCTCTCTTTACCTTCCTCTCTACCACCTGGTTTGTCCATCTCCTCACCACCCCTTTCAACTATTCATTTCCTTCTCCTTTATTTATTTTATCCCACTGTTAATCTTTTTTTATCCGGTCCTTTCATTTTTGGCCTTGATTTTTGTTGGGTTTTATCCCCCCTCGTTCCCCTCTCGCGGCTCGCTCCGACAGGTCGCGGGCGAGGAGGACTCGGAGGTTCAGGATGGCAACAAAGAGAACAAGGTAAAGGAGGTGGGAACCAACTGAGGCTACACTCCTGAGGGCAGACTGAGGCTACACTCCTGAGGGCAGGCTGAGGCTACACTCCTGAGGGCAGACTGAGGCTACACTCCTGAGGGCAGGCTGAGGCTACACTCCTGAGGGCAGACTGAGGCTACACTCCTGAGGGCAGACTGAGGCTACACTCCTGAGGGCAGACTGAGGCTACACTCCTGAGGGCAGGCTGAGGCTACACTCCTGAGGGCAGACTGAGGCTACACTCCTGAGGGCAGGCTGAGGCTACACTCCTGAGGGCAGGCTGAGGCTACACTCCTGAGGGCAGGCTGAGGCTACACTCCTGAGGGCAGACTGAGGCTACACTCCTGAGGGCAGGCTGAGGCTACACTCCTGAGGGCAGGCTGAGGCTACACTCCTGAGGGCAGGCTGAGGCTACACTCCTGAGGGCAGGCTGAGGCTACACTCCTGAGGGCAGGCTGAGGCTACACTCCTGAGGGCAGACTGAGGCTACACTCCTGAGGGCAGACTGAGGCTACACTCCTGAGGGCAGGCTGAGGCTACACTCCTGAGGGCAGGCTGAGGCTACACTCCTGAGGGCAGGCTGAGGCTACACTCCTGAGGGCAGGCTGAGGCCACACTCCTGAGGGCAGGCTGAGGCCACACTCCTGAGGGCAGGCTGAGGCCACACTCCTGAGGGCAGGCTGAGGCCACACTCCTGAGGGCAGGCTGAGGCCACACTCCTGAGGGCAGGCTGAGGCCACACTCCTGAGGGCAGGCTGAGGCTACACTCCTGAGGGCAGGCTGAGGCTACACTCCTGAGGGCAGGCTGAGGCCACACTCCTGAGGGCAGGCTGAGGCCACACTCCTGAGGGCAGGCTGAGGCCACACTCCTGAGGGCAGGCTGAGGCCACACTCCTGAGGGCAGGCTGAGGCTACACTCCTGAGGGCAGGCTGAGGCCACACTCCTGAGGGCAGGCTGAGGCCACACTCCTGAGGGCAGGCTGAGGCCACACTCCTGAGGGCAGGCTGAGGCTACACTCCTGAGGGCAGGCTGAGGCTACACTCCTGAGGCTACACTCCTGAGGGCAGACTGAGGCCACACTCCTGAGGGCAGGCTGAGGCTACACTCCTGAGGCTACACTCCTGAGGGCAGACTGAGGCTACACTCCTGAGGGCAGGCTGAGGCCACACTCCCGAGGGCAGGCTGAGGCCACACTCCCGAGGGCAGGCTGAGGCCACACTCCCGAGGGCAGGCTGAGGCCACACTCCCGAGGGCAGGCTGAGGCCACACTCCCGAGGGCAGGCTGAGGCTACACTCCCGAGGGCAGGCTGAGGCCACACTCCCGAGGGCAGGCTGAGGCCACACTCCCGAGGGCAGGCTGAGGCCACACTCCCGAGGGCAGGCTGAGGCCACACTCCCGAGGGCAGGCCGAGGCCACACTCCCGAGGGCAGGCCGAGGCCACACTCCCGAGGGCAGGCCGAGGCCACACTCCCGAGGGCAGGCCGAGGCCACACTCCCGAGGGCAGGCCGAGGCCACACTCCCGAGGGCAGGCCGAGGCCACACTCCCGAGGGCAGGCCGAGGCCACACTCCCGAGGGCAGGCCGAGGCCACACTCCCGAGGGCAGGCCGAGGCCACACTCCCGAGGGCAGGCCGAGGCCACACTCCCGAGGGCAGGCCGAGGCCACACTCCTGAGGGCAGACTGAGGCTGCTGTGTTTTGGTTAAGGAGAGTAGAGCTGATTGAGACTGACCTCTTGGTATCGGAGTAGAACAGACTAAGGTAAAAAGATGACGGACACAGATGGAGACACTAGTGCTGGGAAATGAGGCAAAGTGTGTTCCTTTGGCAAAAGGAGTTTGTTTAAAGGAGAGAAGATCGGACAGAGACTGCTCCCCTGAGACAGAGTTCTCCTCAGGTAGATGGAGACCCAATCAGACGGAGACTGCTCTTTGGTAAGAGGAGAAGGGCACAGACTGAGACTGCAGTGACAGTCAGATGGTCTCCTTCAAGCCATATTTACTAAGGAAATGGTTAAAGTGTATCAGCACACACACCCACATATTCCCACCCATGAACTAAGCCTGTCCCGAGTATTACTTTCAATTCAGCTGAGTATTTTTGGGGCAGATTTGAACTAGTGTGTTCAGGTGAACACGTGTCGCCTGCGAAGCTTTAGTTTGAAAGTGTGACTACCAACTGAAAGTGTGACAACCGGACAGACAGACGGACGGACAGACAGACAGACGCCGGACAAAGTGATCCCTATGTGCCGCTATGCTTTGCTTGCGACACAATAAAGGGGCTGTCCCAGTGATTAAATCCCAGCAAATTGCATCACAGTAAAATTTTTGTCCCATTGCCGACCGCACAGTTAATCTCCTGGATATTAACTGTTAAAGTGCTGAAGCAATTATTATTATTTTTTTTAAATATAATTTTAATTATCTTGTGGCCACTTGTTTAAAAGAGCCCGGGAGCTCTTTTAAACAAGTCGCCACACGATAGGTTTTCAGCAGCTTTGATTTTGATATCTTACATCATGCTGCCGTACAAAGCAAAAAGGCAGTAACTGCATATTTTGGCGAAAATGATTAATTGTGTTTTTTACAACATTCAAAGCATTCTTTGTCATGTTACAAAATATCTCATCTCAAATGTATGTCGTTTTGCAGAAAATCGGTGGGTGTTTGTACAGTAACTGCAAAAAGTACTAGTAAAGCCAAGCAAAAGGGCAGTAAACACCATTACTGTATTCTTGCCTTGTATCGTGTCAGTTACTGTCATTCTGTGTTGTATCACTTCACGTAATAATAACACTGTTGCTACCAGCAAAGTTACTGTTGCCATGGAGAACACCTAAGGCTCCAGATTTCGGATGCTCGCGGGACCCTTTTGACATGGCAAATTTATCAGACACTTGTATTCAAAACGTCACCTCACTTAACTTCACACAAATTGCGATGGCAGAATATAGAGGGAAAAGGATGGTGGACCTGGCATTAAAAAGAAAATATCCTGAGTATGGTAAGTAACAGCAACGATTGATTAGGACTGATTAGAAACAAATAGCTAGTATTAGCTCTGACAGCTATCAGCTGTTTTCTGTCAGGCGATGTTCCTTGCCCCCTCCCACTCTCCACCCCGCCTCATCCAAAACTATATAATCTCTTTGATCAGTGTCATGTTCATGAATAGACCATCACTATTTATAATCCAACCAAATGGTGGAAAACTATTACAAACAAGTGCTGTCACGACTCGCAAGACTCCAAACTTCAGAGTACACTGCTGTCATTATAGCTTAGGCTAGCAGTCTGTGGTTAGCCAAGCAGCTGATATTATGAATAGCCACACAACAAGCACGCAAAACGCAACCTTGTAGCTTCTTCAGCTCCTTCAACACAACAAACGAAGGGTAGACTGAGTACAGTTGAGTATAGAGTACAGTTGAGACAACGGGGATATCTTTTGTTAACAACAAGACTCTGGTCTAATTTTTACCGTATGCGCATTAGCATCCTCTTTGACCATTGGAAAACCAATAGCCAGCGCAGATCCAAAGATATCGAGGGAAATGTGTTTTTGGCAGGTCAGATGACATGTAAGATTTGAGACAATTTTACAATCTTGATAAACGTGTGAGATGATCATTTGGGTACAGTTGGCACGCTAGCCTTTTAGGCTAATTTTCCCTATTCGAATCAATGCATATGTGGCTATCGGGTACAGTTGAGACAACATTTTGCTATTTGCGCTGCCTCCCATTGTTTTTAAATGGCGTCTCAACTGTTCCCCACTATTTTGTTTGTATTGAGTGTGTTGTTTCATTATCCACTGACAGTGTCAGTCCTGACAGTATATGTAATTATAATTATCAAATTAATATGAAATACGCTGATTTACTGATTTCTATTTATTCATGCATCATTCAACAATGTTTTAAACTTCATTTTTCACATCCCAAATATTGCTCCCAAATATTCTTGAGTTGTTTGTTCTATGACTTAAATTATTATTAAATGATTATCATTTTTTGAAATGTATCCTTTGTATTCACTTCATCAATCACTTTTGTGTACAGGGGGTATGTGAAAAAGTTTGTTGAAATGCCACAGACGAACAATGTCATTCACAGTTATGAAGGGGCACTTGGCAAATTTTCTGCTCCATTTGGGTCCCCACCCAATAGTTTGTGAATTCCTGTATTATATTACTGAAACAGATACTGAATTAGGCCTAGGTAAAATCATCAACATGTTAATTTTTGTTACATAATAGATTGAAAATAAACATAAACAACTATTTTGAAGATAATGTTGTTTTTCAGTGAATCCATGTTAATACTACTGTATATGTATTGTAGGTTATGCAGATGCTTCAAAGATTAATAAAAACACACTAACTTAGAATACACACCAAGTACACTCCCATAATTGGGTCATATTAAAAATAAACACTGCCCATTTGCCCCTTGATGCAGCTTAGAAATGTGATATACTTTTTTGACGCACAGTTTCAACACAGAACAATTTCTGAATGAAATATAAACACCTTAAAGGGTTAAATTATATTAGCTTTGGCATCCCTGTCTTGCAGGAAACAAATGGTTCCAATTAATACAACTCAAATACAACAAGACCCTAGCTGTGACCAAAAAGGTTTCTGAAGAATATTAAGTTACTGCCTTTTTACTTTGTATGGAACTTTCGAAAGTGGGAGTGATTCAAAGCAAAAATACAGTAACTGCAAAAAGGGGGTTAAAAAAAAGTTTATAAAAATTATTGATATCTGCAAAGAATTAGGTAATATGGAGTAACAATACTGCCACATGTCCAATAATCTACCTACAACTACTTGGGCTGGACAACAAGATAACTTTGAGGTCATTTTTCTCAGTTTGGTGCTCTGCGCAGTTACTGCCTTTTTGCTTTGTAGGGCAGCATACAATCCCTGCATTCAGCGCTCGAAGGGTTAATGCTCTTCAAAATATGAGTCGCCTTGTGCTGGTTTCTCACTGTCACTCTCACTTCGCCTCATTACCTTCTCTCCCTCTCTCTCTCTCCACCCCCCTCTCTCTCTCTCCCTCTCTCTCTCTCCACCCCCCTCTCTCTCTCTCCCTCTCTCTCTCTCCCCCCCCCTCTCTCTCACTCCACCCCCCCCTCTCTCTCTCCACCCCCCCCTCTCTCTCACTCCTCCCTCTCTCTCACTCCCCCCCCCCCCCCCCTCTCTCTCTCCACCCTCTCCCCCCCCCCCTCTCCCCCCCTGTCTCTCTCAGCCAAAGTCTGGAGGTGGAGGCAGGAGGCGTGGCGGACAGAGGCATAAAGGCAAATCCCTGAGCAGCTCCACAGCGCCCCACGCAGGCGGAGTTGGGGGCTGTTAGGCTGTCCCTCTGTGAGCTTGAGTGTAAAGCAGGACTCGGTTAATGTTTTAGTTAACCCCCCCACATATTTTGTAGACGAGGGGGCTCTCGCCCTAATCCTGATGGGCCGTCGTGGCTACTGGTTTTAGGTTTGTTCCGACACTTAATTGAAGGCACTGATTGGCTAAGAAGTCCGCGCACATCTGAATTCACTGCCCATTAAATGGAAATCCCAAAAACCTCTAGACACTGCGGCCCTTGTGGAACAGAGATGGAGACCTCTGTTGACTGTTATCTGAGTGATCTGTCGGGTTTATTGTGGGCTGAACCGGTTCTGTTCAGGGATGAGGAGTTGAAGTCCGTGTGATAAAGGTTGCTTGTCTTGTTTCGATGAGTGGTTCAGCTGGTTAGTTACCGTACAGTTGTTGGGTTTATTTGACAGTCTGTCCCATTCATCACATTTTTTGGGGGGAGGTATTTTCGTAGCATAGTAACAGGCAGCTATTAATCCAATTGGGATTGGGAACCCCTCAAAAATGAGATGTTGCATCTCAAGGGGTGATCCTTGAATAAATTCAAATCAAACTCGAGATCAAATGAGCACATGACCTTAACCAGAAGCTGTGGAGAGTAACAGCCGCAGACAGACACTGCCATTGTTCTACTGAGCGAGAGACTACTACCTGAATCCTGCCGGAAAATACAATTATTCTCTGCATTTTTGAGGAAGTGATATTACCATAGTCTTCTGCTCCAGTGAGGAAATGGTTGATTATGTGAGCATCAGGTCGTTATGCAGTTAATTATTTAGTCGGGTTCTTTCAGCTTCCAGACGCCTTACTTGTGGGAGTTAATTCACCTTGAAAGCTTAATAACTTGCTCGTGGACTTAAAGATCCCTCAGATGTTACTTATTTTTGACCCATGTAAATACCTCCGCCCCCGCCATCCCTCCCATTTTTTCAGTTCAGCGTTTCAGTCCCTCATTTTCCTGTTTTTAACAAAGTCCTGTTTTACAAGCTTATTGGTCACAGCATTATTTGTGTTTATATTTGAAAAGGAAAGCAATGTCGGCTCACCAAAAACAAACCTAGAGTTTAACCCCTCAGTGTCCTTACTGTTCCAGAATCGCAGTGGTGCCCCATTACCTTAAAAAGTTCTCGGAAATATATTGTCAAAATAGAAACTGTGCGAAAGGCATTAGAGCGCACCGCCCCGAATAAAGGGAAACGTTCAGTATCGGAGTCGTTTGTGTTTCTCCGTTTGCCAACCGTAGCTTTGCTTCATTTGTGTATACCGACATGCTTATGCTACCAAATGAAAAAGCCCCAAGCAGAAATTGCGACGTTAATTGTACTGGGAGGCCATGTTACATTAGATGAGCCCAACCGTAATGACTGGTCAGTGGGGTTAAAGGCTGTACCTGACAGGAGCGCTCCTTGGCTCCATAGTTAAGGAGGCTTCGGCCAGTTCGGTTTGTCTTATCTAGTGTTACATGACACAGTTTACCATCAGAATGGAAATTCTCCGTTCGCCTAACAGGTTTCAGAAGCTTCAACTATGAGGAAAAGCGCTCAACTTTTATAGATCCCAAGTCATCCAGTGGGCACATTACCATCACGCCCTGGCTCGAGAGGTGAAGTTGGTCCTCCCAGTACTTCGTTCCCATCACCTGATACGCTGTTTTAGCACTATCGTCTGCCAAGAGGTGAAGTAACATTGTTTTAGTATTTAATTCTGCACCACAGAGGCCATGTAAGGGATTAGAGAAATATTTTGCCTTCTGTTTGCCAAACAAAAACCTCGTGAATCTTAGAAGAATGAATTCAGCTAAAGTTAAGCCTTACTCAGTCACGGGTCATGAAAGATGTGTTTCTTGCCAAATCACGGATGGGTAAAACTAATAGCTTTTGGAACAGAGGGATGGGGTGTCTCAGTTGAATGGGCTTTTCTGTGAGCAGCACTTGGATGAAATGGGTAAGATGCACAAGCCAAACTAGTCTTTGGTAGCAGTATGTTTGAATTGCGTGGGTTGCCTGCCACAAAGTTTTCATGCAAAAAAATAAATAAAGTAAACCTACCCATATGAACAATGGATATAAACTACATTAATAATAAGGAGATCAGGGTTGATGTGGAATTTGTTCAAAATCGGTGTTCTTACCATAATTGGAAGTGGTGGGAATACTGACCACAATACGTCTGTTTAGAAGTCAAGAAAATGATTTCCATTCAGGTTTATGAAATTGCAACAGAACATGACTTTTTTTTTTAAGGGGAAAAAAGAAAAGGTGTATTGCACATGAGTGGTTTGAGTTGATGTACATCGTTTGAAATAAAAAGTTTATTATATTGAGTGCCAGCGATTGGGACTTGTGTTTGTCATTACTTAGTCAAATTTGGACCGTGTCTCAGATGCCCTATTGGAACACTCGCCGCTGAGCGAACACTTTCAGGAAAAACAGACCGATCAGCGCTGCTGCTTATGCTCGTCTGCGTTCTCTGGTGACACTGACCAATCAGGGACAGAAGAGTGTCGGAGAGGTGGAAGGAACTCTGGCTGAGTTTTGCGCTTCCGACTATCATGAGTCATATGGCGTAATGATTAAAGACAAACATCTTTACATATGTACATGTACGGCTTTATTATTTACTCTCTGCAGATATATTACAGCCCTGTATATTTCTGTTGGTCACTTTCAACCATAGCAAGAGCAAAAAAAAAAAACGAAAATAAGGAAGTGGGGGTCAGGCGGAACATTGACGGACCACCAGCAGGTCCTCCGAGCACTGGAGTCCTCCCCACCAATCAGTCTCTTACTGAACTGAAATCCACAACACAGATCAACATCAACTTATTCTGCACTATATATTACATTTTATATCACACTCATGCCTGTACATCCAGTGTCAACACCAAGCAGCTTCATTTTTTTTTTCATCATCAGTTGACTGGACGGCAACGATGCTTTATATTATCGCAAGTGCAATACAGGTAAATAGACTCATAAATCCCGATGGTCCGCTTTTCAATCTAGAACAGGCTACAGAGAAAAGTCAGGCACCTGAAACAAACATGAAAAAGTTTCACCCGGAGGCTGACCTCCGTTTGCGATCACACATTCAAGGATGTGATGCATTTCTACCACCGACGAGCCAGAAACCAGCCGAAAATGAAATCGTAGAGGAAATGAGCAGAGTTTCCAAAAAAAAAAAAGCTTTGTTTTTGGCGAAACATTTGGCAGCACATCCAGAGTGTTTTATGTTTTGCTGCCCGGTGGATAAGCATGACGCGCCGGAGCGGTAACACCAGGCGGCTCCTGACCGCTTTAAACACACACACTGCTGTATCTGATGTTGAACTCCTCACACCACCCGCCCGGGGAGAGACAGACCGCTGCTGTAAAGCACCAAACTGTAAACCAGTCGGGAGAAAAGCTTCTGAAATGTACGGACGGCGAAGACCTCACCCCCCTTCCCGTTCGAGGACCCCGTGCATTCAGCAATACTGAGTAAAAGTACTGACTGCTATTCCCAGGAGAAATGCAGCGTTATCTCGCCACGGCAGCAGAGCACCGCCATTTTACATCTCATTCAGTTCGCTGCCTTGCACTGACGCCATGAGAGTTAATAAGTTCTTCAGAAAGAATAAAAAGGGGGAGGGGGCACATCAGGGACTAACAAATAACTGGACCCCGATTAGCTGAACGCAAACCGAGAAAGTCGCCCCCATTCAGGCTGTACACTGAACCGTCTTCTGCCAAGGAGAAAAGAACCGTTCAGCCGGGCGGGGGGGGGAGGATGACCGTAAACTGCAGAATGTCTGAACCACCGTTTTGCCTTTGTGCATTGTCCCTTTTCATCCAGCAGATGGCGCCTCTTCGCCGGTCTTCAGCGAGATGAGGTCTTTGGTCAATGAATACAAATACAGTGCGCTCCAAGGCGAGGGAGGGCAGCCGCAGTGAGCCAGTGTGTTTGCACTGGAGTGTCCTTTGTACATTGCAGAGTACTTCCGTGAGCTCACATCCATCTGCGAGCGTCAAAAATCGATTTCTCTCAGTTTTTGATTGTATTTTTTTAGTATGGGAGTGTTAGAACAGTTCACAAGTGTGTATATCTGTGTGTGCACGTGAGCCTATGTGCGTTCGTGTGCGTCCCTGAGCGCGGGCGCCCATGTTATCCGTCGATGTCCCAGCTGAAGAGATGGTGTTTCACCAGCATGTCCTGGACGCCCTCTTTCAGGGGTCTGTGCTCCTTTTCCTGTGGAGAGAGAGAAAGAGGTGGACAAACTTTTCACAACTGCACCTTTCTAGGGATTAAGTGATAGAAAAGGCCTAAAACCCTGTCCTCAGAGGTCACACTGCATGCTGAATTTTGTCCCAGCGAGGTTGTGGGTTATATTTGGCATTTCCTATTCCTTTGCAGTCAGTAGTGAAGCCGCTTTCACACCGGACGCGAAACAAATTTTTCACACGACAGATTACATTCAAAGTCAATCCAAAGATGCGAATACAGGCGAAAAACGCGTACTCTAAAGCACAGACAGTTTCAGAGATTCAGGGATGAGTTTTAAGGATCTAGACAATTTGATCTTACAATCCATAATTCAATAAATTACATGTTAAATAAAACTTCCCACTAGAACCATTATCGCACAACGCAGTACAGAGAATGCGAACATTGTTTAATCACGCTGACTGGAACATCCTCAGACATTAATACACAGTGTTTGATCTCCGGAGTGAACAGACATTCCCAACATTATATGAGCTGAATATGGCCGGTTAGCATTAAGAGAAAGTAAAAATAAGATTACTGAGAAGCTGTCCGCAAAAAATGGAATGAGATTTCAGGAACAATGGTAATGAAAGCCAGCTCACGCAGGGCGTCCCCAGGGCCCTGAATGGGAGGCACAGATTTCTGACACGATCCTTCATTCAACTGCCATTGTTGTGACGGATCAAGAACTCCATTCCTTAAGATCGACCACTTTCCAGATTTTCTGCTCAATCATAATCTCAAAAACTAGATCCTAGCAATCGGCAGACTGGAGAGATCTCTGGCTGTTAAATTCGGAGTGTATCATTCATTAGCTTTGGAGAGAAAAACTTTACAGCATCCTGTGTTCAGGGTTGTACTGAACTTACTGAATTTCAGCATCATTGTCATTTTAGCACAAACAGTTTGGCATTACTCTCCAATCATGAATTTTCTCTTCCTGTTCAATACTGATGAACAAAATGCATCCTAGATGACTGTCGGTCACGAATCATACTGGGATGCCCAACCAATTCTGTCTCGATTCTCTGGCAAAATGTTGCTCAGTAGCCAAGAAAGGACGGCAGCCATTCTCCAACCCTGTGAAAACTGCACCCCGACCACTGAAGCCATGAGTGCGCAGGACAGCCCTCTGTGTATGACATTCACCAGGGGTCTTATAGTGCCGTTCGGTTAGGCTCGCAACTGTGAGCAGGGTTGGTTTAACACAGAGGGCAGGGCCTCTCAGAGAAGAGATGCGCATTCAGTAAAAACCACAAGGATTGTGGGTAGTGTAGTCTCCAAAACCAATCAAGTTCTCCTCACCGTACCAACTGAGAAATATTTCCTCTGCAGACACAAACAGGTGAACCCAGCTTGTGCACAAAAATTAATATTCATTAGTAGTCATGATTTCAAATAATTTACCCTTCAACTACAAATGCCAAGACCACTGCTAACAATAAGTATCCTAAGAAATTGATTAAATTTCAGTTTTGGAGGTTTCAGCAACATCTGTGGCCAGTGCTTATTACACAAGTTAGATGTTACTCTATCAAGTGCCAGAATTTTATTTCAAGAAAGAACAGTGTCCTCTGACACAGTAATATTCAGCAATATAAACCCCATTTTAACAGATGCACACAGTGTACATGCTGACCCCCTCTCCTTCATCATGCAATATTCTGAGTGCACAAAAGACCTTCAGAAAAACTCTTCGTTCAGTAGCTTATTATATACCATCAAATTTCAATACATCAAGGCAATTTTGCTCTCATGAAAAACAGTTCAAGGAAGCATAAGCAAGACAGTTTACCAGAGTGATTTGAAAATGCTTTAGTGAGAACACAAAAATAAAAACTTAAGGACTGCCACCTAAACCCCTAAAACTCCAATTTTTCACTTTAGTTTTCCCTTAAGTAGGTTCTAAGTTAGAAAAAGCATTTTTCCTCATATGGTAGGACAATGTCACGCACATATTCTGTATCTGTCGGCTGCAGCGCTTCAGTAAAGCTACATCACACTTATATTGAGAGAAATATTCAAGCCCAGGAAGCCACGTTTTTATGGCCGCAGCACAACCTCAAATGAAAAAAAAAGTCTAAATCATGTGCATCATTTTATACACATTTCCCTGTGATTCAACAGGACATAATGGAGATCCGAGGAAATGTTTGGATCTCCTCTAGAATTTGAAATAGGGCTGACGTTCCACAGGTCTGAATACAGCAGCTGCATTTTACTGACCCATATACGGGTCCGCAGGTTTTACGGGTTTAAGATATAAAACAATGAGGATGTAATTATAACTTTATGAGCTTGGTGAAGTCTCATCACACCCGTGTGCACGGTGAAGAAAGAGTTGTGTTTCAGGGCTTTGCAACACCAGGAAAAAAGCAGATGTGGTGCCAACCGAGTCTGCAGCACTACCACAAAAACCCACCCGCACCCCCTACCCCCTCCACCGAGGCCGGAGCAGCAGGTACGAGGCACAGAGCCGAGCTGTCAAGAGTTACCTAGAGATCCCAACTAAAGAGGTGATGTTTCACCAACATGTCCACAACTCCTGATTTCAGTATGGAGGAGCTCTGGGAGAAGAGGTGACACACAGTGAGTTTGCCTTTTCTTCTTCTCTGAATTTGTGCTGGATTATTTATGAACGGGGCAGCGTTTTACTCACCTCTCTCCTGGCTGGAAGTTCACAGTCCTGGGAGAGACTGAAGGCAAATTTGGACAGAACCCTGGAACGTGAATCATGCATACATGCAGGTGTATGCAAACACACAGCCCGACACACACACACACACACACACACACACACACACACACACACACAGCCCCACACACACACACACACACACACACAGCCCCCCACACACACACACACACACACACACACACACACACACCCCCCCACACACACACACACACACACACACACACACACACACACACACACACACACAGCCCCACACACACACACATACACACACACACAGCCCCACACACACACACACACACACAGCCCCACACACACACACACACACACACACACAAATGTATTAACGCCATATGGTGTGAGGTCAAAGATGTGCACTTCAAATGATTTTTCAAGTAACAAAAAGCAATCAAGTTCCAGAACAGGAAATTAGAATAATATAGATATTCCAGAGAGAGTCTTTATTGGGCCAGTATACAGGCAGGAAAATCAGCAGGTTTAAGTGCCATTGGTTTACTACAGCAGGCTGCAGTGCATTATTCCAGAACTGTGAGGTGTATGGCTCTCTGGCGCCCCCCTCTGGCTCACCTCAGCTCACACTTGATCTGCACCCAGCCCGGGCTGCGCAGGAAGGACCAGGGCTGGTACCACTTCTCCACTGCAGCCATACTGGAGCACAGGACCTCCAGCCACAGGTGCAGAACCTGCTCACTGCCACAGAGCAGAGACAGGGGTTGATGTGTGTGTGTGTGTGTGTGAGAGAGAGAGAGAGAGGGGTGGGGGGTGGGGGGGGGGGGGGGGGGGGGGGGAGGGAAGAGTGAGTGAGTGAGTGTGTGTGTGTGTGTAAGAGTGTGTACAAGACAGCATGTGTGAATATGGGCATGAGAGTTTTTAATGTGTGCTGAGAGTGTTTGTGAGAAAGGGTGCATGTGGGTGAGTGTGTGCAAGAGTATGTCAGAGAGAGACTGGGTGCGCGTGGGTGTACGCACACGTGAGTGAGAGTGTGTACGTGTCTGTGTGTGCATGAGTGTGTTAAAAGGCATGAAGGAGAAAGGGTGTGTGAATGTTTGCGTGTGGTGAGTTTGTATGCATGTGTGAGTGTGTGTACACAAGTATGAGTATGGCAGTATGCAAAGCACACAGGTGAGCAGAGGTCAGAGCATTCAGTATGTGTGAGATTGTGTGTCTGTGCGTGCATCAGTGAATGCACACATATGCGGCCGCATGTCTGTGCTGCGGTGCGGGTATGTGAGCACGCGTGTACATACAACAGTGAGTGTTCCTGAGTGAGTGCATCTGTGCTTTAGCGTGTGCACTTGTGTTAGTGTGTATGATTTTCTACCAGCTTGAGAGACTGTCGCTGCGAGTCTGGGTGTGTGTTTGCATGTCCTGGAAAGCGAGGGTGTGTCTGTTTAGCAGGGAGATTAGCTCTGCACGCAATGCATTTGAATAGAAAAGTGCTTACTGACCATCTGCTGCACTAGTACTGTATGGAATGAGCATCGCGCATTGGAATGGTTGTGAATAATTCGGTGTGTGTGTGTGCGCGCGTTTGCCTCACATTCACTGCTTTTATATTGCTGCCCACGGCTGAGGCGGGTGAACCGAGGTTACATGACTCACTTCAGGCCCACGCAGACCAGCGAGCGAAACTTGACGTCCATCTGGGCGTGCGCCGTGTCGTGGCTCATGTTGACAGACTGCACTGCCTGAGGAAGCAGACAGAGGGCGCTAAAGTCACGCTGAACGACGGCAGTCGGATCGCCGAGAAAGAGCCGGTGTGGTGACTCACTCCTGCTCTGACTAACGGCACATCCAGACTTCGACATTTCCAGCGCTTTAGAATTTTTTTCCGCCGGCCGCATGCGCGTTGAGGTCCCAGACGGAATACCACCGGAGGCCACCGACCGGCTTGAGACGTCAAACGAAAGACCTTTTATCTACTCTGCAATGTCACCAAAAAAAAAAAAACAGCAACTTACTCTGTAAAGAAGCTCCTCGGGTGTCAGAACTTTGCCGTCTTCGTCGAGCCTGAAAGAAAGGGATAAAAAATATATACATTTCTCAATATACTTTCCTTAGGACTGAACACCACTGAGTGACAAATTATAGCCCTCCAGTGACTAACACCCGCTAATACTGCTAAAACCGCTAACACAGATGACGTAGCCGCAAGCTTCCTGTCTGACAGTGGCTTCCGCTAATCAAGTTCTTCACTCTCAATTATGATGTGTTGACACAGTGAGTCAGAAGCCTTCCTGTGCCTCCAGCCAATCAAATTGACCATGTAAAATGTCTTCCTCGAATAGCTGGCAGCAAACGGCATGAAAATAACCTCATTTGCAACAGAGACATGACCCACAAAATCCATTCAAATGACGTCAGCATGTTATATATGCGTGTACACACTCAGAATGTTACAAAAAACAACCTTACTAGGTAATAAAGGAATGGGCGTGTTTTAGCACAAGTCAGGACTGAGGCCTGCTCCTTGGCAACAGTGCAGCACGGACAGTTAGGCTTAGCGCAGCGCTACGGCGGAATCGAGGCCGACAGAGCCCTCCGAGGGCTGTAGTCACACGTACGCACACAGAGACGATGTCTCAGTGCGGAAACCATAGCAACACTGAATCTTACACCCAGTGTTAACCCATTAAGGCCTGAGCATATCTCACCAACCATTCATAATGAATGCTCCAGATTAAGCTAAGAAAGAACAGTCTGCTGGATACAAGTGTGAGTTCTGTAAATAGACCTCTTGACTCTTGGTAAAGTGTGCTAAGTGAATGTAGATTAATTGCAGTCAAACATGTCATTTAGGAAAATGAACAGAAACAGCACACAGCAGCTCGCTATCCTGTTCCAGGCGGCAACGAACCCAACAAACTCAGTTACCATCTGTTCCAAGACAGCAGAGAGACCACCAGGCTCGCAGCTGTTCCCCAAGGAATGTTCCAGAAAGAAAATCCACAAAATTAAAGCCCCCACACGTCTGCACACTTGTATGGCATTCAAATCCATTGTTTATTTCACAAATATTTTGTTTTTAAGAAAGCGAATGCAATGAATTATTTTATGAAAACTGAAACTCCATGGCCTTGGATAATTCTCTGAGGGGAGCAGTACACCTCACTGCCTATTTATGCCAAAAGGGATGACAGATGATTTTAAATGGTAACACTTTAAAATAAAGGTACATTGATTAACATTAGCTAATGCAGTAAGGAGCATTAACCATCAGTTAATTAACAGTAAACGAATGGCTCGACTAATCATTTACTAATGGTGTTCATGTTTACTGAAGTATTAATGTATTCTTTATTGAATAGTTTGATGTGTTACTTTAGGGATACTGGAGGGATGTTTTCAACTTCACAATAAGGATGTCAAAGTCAAAGAGCATTAATAAATGTAAAGGTTACCTAATGCTTATTTAGCTCTCTGATGCACGAGTTAACTGTTAATTAATTGGTAGTTAACGGTTATTACTGCATTAATGTATGTACCCTTATTGTGAAGTGTTACCTTTTAAATTTTCCACACCATGTAGACTTGCTCAAGGACACACACACACACACACACACACACACACAAATTTGAGTCCATCCAGAATAAGCCCTTCCGGTAAGGTCATAAGAACATCCGTAAAATTAATGTCCAGTGGCTGTTCTAGCCTGACACCGTAACCGAACACATGACAGAAGCGGTTTAATTTCAAACGCAACCAGTCATATGAATGACACGGCTTCCTGACTAATACTCTGTGCGATGTAAACACGCAACCCGCTCCAAGGCGCCCCCGGTCATGTGTGTGACACAGCGTCTGTGCGCACCGTTACCTGTAGGTCTTACACAGCACGAGTCTGGAGTACACAGAGTTGAAGTCCCGCTCCACTTCCCTGCTGGCGGCCTGAGGTTCGGAGAAAAGAGAACACACTCCGTCATCATCATAACCGTCATCATCATCAGCCAGACTATTATGATCACGTAAAAAAATAGCCAGTATTTCTCAAAGCTAAAGGGGTTCAACCTCCATTCATTCACACACACTAACATATAAACACGCTAGTGAGCACGCGCGCGCACACACACACACACACACACGAGCGAGCGAGGACAGAGAGACACCCTCAAGAAGAAACACGAACATATAAACACACTGTCAGATAAATACAGACACATGCCTGCAGGCAGACACTCCACTCAGACACACAGACAGACACAGAGAAACAGAGACACAGATGGAGAAACAGACGCACAGACACAGAAATACAGACAAGGAGACATTAAAAAAAGAAACAAAAAAACAAGAGACAAAAAACACACACAGACAATGAGACACAAAGACACAGATGGAAACATAGACACTGACACACACACAGACACACTCTCTCTCTCTCACACACACACACACACACACACACACACACAGACACACACACAGACACACTCTCTCTCACACACACACACAGACACAGACACAGACACACGGACACACACACACACACACACACACACTCTCTCTCTCTCACACACACACACACACACACACACACACACACGGACACGGACACACACACACATACACACTCTCTCTCACACACACACACACACACACACACACACATACGCACTCTCTCTCACACACACACACACACACACACACACACACACACACACACACACACACACACACACACACACACACACACGTCACCTCCTCGATGAAGAGCCAGGGGTGGCAAGGTCCCCCCAGGATGGATGGTCTCTTGAGTCCGTGTTGGAAGATGGCCTTCAGCGCCGGGCACAGTGTCCCTCTCACCAGGTCTGTGACCGCCTCAGTCACCGAGTCATCGCCCGCCAGCGAGTACTGACACACACGTACAGACACACACATACAGCCATATTACAGTCCTGCTCTGGCCTCATGCGAATATGCACCAATACAGACACAGTACAAACACACACTCGTGCACTCCCTCTCTCACACACACATACACACACACAGATACAGACATGTTACAGTTTTACTTTGGGCTCATAGATATACGCACACGCACACAGCAGTGATAGAGTCCTGGTCTGACCCCATACAAACATGCACCGATACACACATACAAATATTCATGCAAGCACTCCCACAACCACAAGTACATACATTCTCACACACACTCTCAAGCAAGCAAGCAAGCACGCACGCACGCAGCCATTTAAGTTACTCCTCTGAGCTGTAGAAACAAACACACACACAATCCCCCTCCCTTACACACAAACACAAACTCCATCACACGCACACTAATGGAGTAATGCTCCGGCCACGCACGCACGCACGCACACACAAGCACACACACACAGGCACACACACACACACAGGCATTGAATCCGTTTTAAAAAGGCTGAAGCCGTCTGGCAATGCAGTGATAATGCAGAGAGGAGGTGAGCCAAGAGAGAGCATTAAAAAGAGAGAGAGAGAGAGAGAGAGAGAGAGACGCTCCACTACACTGACACCCCCAACCCCCCAGCCGAAGCCACTCATCCCACAGCCCACAGCACCCAGCTGTCAATCACCTCCACACAATCCCACAGGGGCCATTTTACTGCCAGCCCCACCGCTCCCAGTGCGCCGTCTCATGAAAACTGAGCGCATTTGCAGCTGTCTGTTTGGCAAGGAAGTAGAGGGGCCAGAGAGGAGAAGGGCTGGGCCCCAAATGGTGGGGTCCCGTCCAGAACGAACTCAAGGGTCCACACGGGGCCTCCAATCTTTCCCGCCACCACCACCAATTGCCATCGGCGCACCTTCGATAAGCAATCTCCCTCCGTCTGGCTCACCTCAGAAGCTTCTAGAACCACTTTCCAGGGGAATCATTCCTGATCTGCGAACGCTTCTAGCAATCGCTTCTGCATCCCCACAATGTTTTCACACAAAAAAAAACTCCCCTCATTTTGGTCCAATGTTCAAATCAAGGACTCCCAACGACTGCAACAAAAGTCGCCTAATTCTCGAGACACAGACATTTGGAGTTTTACTAGCCGTTGTGCATTTTGAAAGCGCTACACCCACACATAGTGCTAACAGTTGGACCAACTATTCTTTATATTTTCTATTTTTTTTAATGAGGAAAGAAGACTGTTCTTAGCAGCCTTTTATCTGTTAGCGCACTGGTAATGGTTGGCGCTGATAATGTGCTCTTCGGCTTAATTAATGCGCTGCAGTGGCGACGACAGCTCAAGGCGCTTCAAGTCCGTCTTAAGAGTCCTAAGTGCAGTGGAGTCACGTACCTCTTTGCTGCGCTCATCGAGGACTTCCACAAACTTCGCCGGAAACCAGCCTGGAGAGAGAGAGAGAGAGAGAGAGTGAGAGGGAGGGTGAGAGAGAGGGGTGACATCCGTGACATTCTCCATTGCCACTGATCTTAATTAAGCGCTATGGCATGAACCGTAGGGGGGGGTAGCGGGAACTCATGAGTGAAGTCGCCTCGCCGTCAAACTAACGTCTCACCTCTCAGTCCGTTGAGCTCACCCACCCAGCAGTGCTCATCCTTCTGTGAAATGATCTGAGCAGAGAGGGGGGGAGATATGAAGGGATCAGAGAAAATACACTCAGAGAAGTCCAGAGCTTTATCCAAAACTCCCTCGCTCTCTACGGGCAGGTTTGCTAACAGTTTCTCAAGTCCTTAAAGTCCATGGATTCTTCTGAGTCATTAAAAGTACCCAACGCTACGCACTGCAACCTGAGCTACATTTTTATTACAGTTAAACAATGTTCATGTGCGGTGAAATTCACTTAATGGTGTGTCAGAGCAGAGGATAGCACCACAGCCTCAGTGCTACGAGTCCGGCTGAAGCGGTGCATGATGGGTACTGTAGTCATTCCGCCAGTGCGCGTTCCCAATTTGCGGGAATTAATGGCACGGACGACCAGTCGGATTCTTTGCCTGATCACAGAATGTGTCATGTGTTATTCTAATGGCACTGTTCACTGAAGGAAGGGCGGCCAGGGACAGGAAGAAAAAAAAAGGATTCAGCATCACAATGGCAGAATCATCATCATACTGCAACACAAGGAATCTCTGCTGTTATGGCCCCAATTCGCTACCACATATAAGACAGCAAGGGATGACAGAAAAAATTTTAAAACTCAAACAGATTTAATTAAACAAAGACCAACACTAACCAACAATTCATACTACTGACCAAGATTGATAATATACAAGAAAAAAAATATTGACAGTCCCTTGAGATGGGGTTGCTTGGTGATGTGCCGGGTGAGGAAAATGCTCCAACACAGGCAAAAATCCACAAAAAGATACACAGGTCTTGAAAAGAGTGACAGGTCTGGTCAAATGTATCCTTCTTGCAATTTCTCCTACTACTTTACTCTCTCAATTTTTCTCCTAATATACTCTTTTGCAGACCCCTCCCACATTTTAGACTTTTTTTCAGTTCTCTGGGACTTTCCCCTCTGAGACATGCCCAGGACATGCCCAAACCTAGCTCCAGACTGGGCTAAACAAAAAAGGTCAATACTGCCATCTAGTGGCTTCTTTCCACATTACACTGTTCATATGCGTATGTGTGGTCTCAGCACATCACAAGAGCCGCTCATCCCATCCACTTCAAACTTGGCGGGATTATAGCAAATGACCCTCGGAAGTGCAGTGTTGAGTTTGAAGTTGTTTGGCTGTGAGGTTCTCGGGAAGGAGCGAAAGCTGTAAGCACCAATACCGCGCAAGCGGCAATAGAATGGGCACTGCAACAAGTGTCACAAAATTCTGAAAAGGAAGCGGCGCTTGAACGAGACGAGGGAATGACCGCACGCATTGAACGTGAGGCCACAATGACATCACGGCCTCTAGACAGCGCTGCTCACCGTGATGATGTCGTTTTTGCGGAAGCCCAGTTCGTCGTCGTCGTGCCGCTCGAAGTCCAGCAGGGCCTTGGCCCGTCGCCGGCGGTTGCGGGACACCACCACGAAATTCTCGTGGTCCCGCTGGTGGCTCTCCATAGAATAGTCAGGGGTGAGGTCCTGTGGTGAGAGAGAAGACTGCAATATTCCCACTGCATTCGCACATAACAAAAATAAATCACGTTCGCACATAGGGGCGCGCTGTCCTGAAGCCAGCTGCACATCCAGGTAAACGCTTCGCTCTTATGGTAGCAGCATGTTGCATCTTTTTTTGTTTAATATAAGTTCAGCTGCATTATCCTGGGAGTGCCCTTAGATCTTTTTTGTAGCAGCATATTCCACACAAAGTCTAAAGCCCAACACCCACCGGAGGCGTGAGACACACGTCAAAAAATAAGTTCCATTCATTTCAATGCAGCAACGCCCACCAGCGGCGCATGACAGGCGTCAGGTTTTTACTTTTCGCCTCTGCTCAATTTCTTGAGCATCAACTCAGAAGAAACGCTTTTGTCTTTTAGGTTATTTAACAATTCCGCCTTGTCATGGTTTGTGGCGTACATTTAGCAGACACCTCACGTAGCTGTCGAAACCAATATAACCGCTTTTTAACCAAGTTGCGGTTTTTGAAGGGAAATCAATTATTTTGCGGGCATTTAAGTTATTAAAGCGATCTACAGTTAGACAGAAACAAACTCAAGGTTCACTGATTAACCTCGCACTTTGCCATCATTTAAAATAACCTTTATTGTTAGGCGTTTTCAAAATTGAAGGTTCTCTCGTTGAATATTTTGAGAGTGACATGCATGGCTTGCTTCTCGGTCCTGTTGTCATATATCAATATTGAAGCGACTGACGCTTTCAGTGGGCGTTTAAAAACGTTCAGTTTGACGCTTCGCTTTGCGGCCCGTAGGCCTTGGGCTTCACCGTTTTGGGTTAGTCGAAGCCGAAGAAGATCTCAGGGGACGGAGTCGTTTAATACTCGACGCGGCCCCGCTTTGAGAATGGAGCGTTAACAGAATAATTGAAACCACAGCAACTGCATGTAGCAACAAAATCATCAGCACAGCTGCTCACTGGGAAGTACAACCAGCCATGATGCCCATCTTTTAGCATTTGTTGCATTTTATCATAATTTCTTCTCTACCTACCCACTCTAAGAAAACAAATGCTGATAATTAGCATTGAAATGAGTAGGAACGACTTGTGTAGATGCTTTTCTAATCTGTTCAAAGAGATTTCAAAGTTAAAATCGTAATTCAGAGCTGCTTCTAATAAATTGTCCAGCTCCTATACAGCTATCAGTACTTCATCTTAGCCAAACAGCCAAGAAGCAATAATATATATTATTTTAACCTTTCATGACCGAGAGGGAAGTTACGTGGCATTTCAGAAACTGTTGTGTAAGCGACTTAATCAAGTCGAGTCGATCATGCAAACACGGATGAAATGCAGCCGAATCAGTTAAAAACCGTCTCAGCAAGCAAAAGTAATAACAGACGCCGCACTCTGTTAACCCTTAGAGGGCTAAATGCCGCTATTGCAGCTCTATGATGCAAGATATCGTATTTAAAGCTGCTGAAAACCTATCATGCAGCGACTTGTTTGAAAGAGCTCCCGCAGGAGAGCTCTTTTAAACAAGTCACCGCATGATGGGTTTTCAACGCCGCCAAATACATTTTTTTTAACGATAAAAATTCAATTATGTCAGCGCTCTAAGGGTTAAAAGCAAACCCACGCCAAAGAGACTTCAAAATACGCCGCGATGGGTGAAGTCGCTCAGCAGTGAAAATAATTACATCTCGAATCCACAGATATCCAGCACTGACTGGCAGGGAATAATCAGAATAATCGCATCATTTCAGTGAGATGTGTAGTAATGCAGGTCTGTCACAGACCGCAATTGTCATTTTGAATCTGCTTCAGTCTGACTGGATGCAAACCGATTTTGTATTCATGTTTGCATGTGGTTGAGCGAATGGGTGTTTAATTGGTAAGCGTGCCCGTCCGTGCCCGGCTCTGTTTAAATGAGTTTCTGCTCGGTAATGGAGTCAGGCTGTGGTGTATAAGCTGTAATACTTTGGTCACAGTGTGATTTGAGTGACGGGCAGCTCAGTGCGAATCATTTGTTAGGTCCCAGAAATAGAAGAATTCAGTAATGAGAGTCAGCATGTGTGTGTGTGTGTGTATTCCATGCTTACCTACCCTAGAGGGGATCAAATGTCCCCACGTGACATGGAATTTCAGATTTCTCTGCACTTGTGGGGAGCCATTTGAGCCATTTTAGGGTTAGGTGTTAGGGTTGGGATAAGGTTAGGTTTAGGTTAAGCATGTACTGTTGAGGGTAAAGTGGGGGAAAGGGGTTCGAGAATGAATGGAAGTCTATGGAATGTCCCCACAAAACATGAAGAGGGGGTGTGTGTATGTGTGTGGGTGAGTGTGTGTGCGCGCGCGCATGTGTGTGTGTGTGTGAGAGAGAGACTCACAGTGCTGCAGTTACGAGGGTCCAGACAGTGAAAGTGCTCCGCAGTGCGAGTGATGGCCTCCCTCAGCGCTGCCACCAGCTCAGTCTGTTTGATGTTTTTGGCCTTGAGCGCCTCGGCCTCGTCCTCCCCGAACAACAGAGAGCTCAGGGTGGACTTCCTGCGCAGGCTCTGCCTGCGAACAACCTGCCAAAGTACAGAGGAGCTCTCTGTAACACTCACATACAGAGTTCTGTAACACTCACATACACAGAGCTCTGTAACACTCACATACACAGAGCTCTGTAACACTCACACAGAGCTCTGTAACACTCACATACACAGAGCTCTGTAACACTCACATACAGAGTTCTGTAACACTCACATACACCGAGTTCTGTAACACTCACATACAGAGTTCTGTAACACTCACATACACAGAGCTCTGTAACACTCACATACACAGAGCTCTGTAACACTCACATACACAGAGCTCTGTAACACTCACATACACAGAGCTCTGTAACACTCACATACACAGAGTGCTGTAACACTCACATACACAGAGTGCTGTAACACTCACATACACAGAGCTCAGTAACGCTCACATACACAGAGTTCTGTAACGCTCACATACACAGAGCTCTGTAACACTCACATACACAGAGCTCTGTAACACTCACATACACAGAGCTCTGTAACGCTCACATACACAGAGCTCTGTAACGCTCACATACACAGAGCTCAGTAACGCTCACATACACAGAGCTCTGTAACGCTCACATACACAGAGTTCTGTAACGCTCACATACACAGAGCTCTGTAACACTCACATACACAGAGCTCTGTAACACTCATACACAGAGCTCTGTAACACTCATACACAGAGCTCTGTAACACTCTCATACACAGAGCTCTGTAACACGCACATACACAGAGTTCTGTAACGCTCACATACACAGAGCTCTGTAACACTCTCATACACAGAGCTCTGTAACACTCACAAACACAGTGCTGTAACACTCACATACACAGAGCTCTGTAACACTCACATACACAGAGTTCTGTAATACTCACATACACAGTTCTGTAACACTCACATACACAGAGCTCTGTAACACTCACATACACAGAGCTCTGTAATACTCACATACACAGAGCTCTGTAACACTCACATACACAGAGCTCTGTAACACTCACATATACAGAGTTCCGTAATACTCACAGACACAGAGCTCTAACACTCACATACAGAGAGCTCTGTAACACTCACATACACAGAGCTCTGTAACACTCACATACACCGAGTTCTGTAACACTCACATACACCGAGTTCTGTAACACTCACATAGACCGAGTTCTGTAACACTCACATACACAGAGCTCTGTACACTCACATATACAGAGTTCCGTAATACTCACATACACAGAGCTCTGTAACACTCACATACAGAGAGCTCTGTAACACTCACATACACAGAGCTCTGTACACTCACATACACCGAGTTCTGTAACACTCACATAGACCGAGTTCTGTAACACTCACATACACAGAGCTCTGTAACACTCACACAGAGTTCTGTAATACTCACATACACACAGCTCTGTAACACTCACATACACAGAGTTCTACAACACTCACATACACAGAGCTCCTTAATACTCACATACACAGAGTAATTCATACACACAGGGCTGCAATACTCAAACACACAAAGAATGCTGTCATACAAACATACACAAAGTAGTGTAATACATGCATAAATTAATGTAATATTCAAATTCACACAGCTCAGTGATACTCACATATACACACTGCTGCCCACATACACACAGCACTGAAACACTCACATCCACACAGTACTGTTATACTCATGAACACTGATATTTCATACTCACATTCACACAATACTGCCGTACACACAGTGATGTTACACTCACAGACACACACTGCTGTGCTGCTCACTCAAATGCAAAAAGGACTTATACTGACATACACAAAATAACATAGACAGACACACACACACCTTGTTGAGGTTGGAGGTGAGGGAGTGAGTGCCGTTGGAGTTGAGCTGGCTCTGCTCGGCCAGGATGTAGGCCAGGTGTTTGTGTCTCTGGGCCTCCAAGCTCTCTTGAGACAGAGACCCCGCCAGCCGTACCGCCTCCCCCAGCACCGCTGCCCCGTCCCGCAGCTGAGTGGGCAGGTCTGACAGCGTATTAAAGATGGAGGCCGAGTTCTCCGAGGACACCAGCTCCTCCTCCTGCAACGGAACAAACACCAACCAATCACAGAGAAGAACAGAATACCAAAAATACAGCCCTACACAACAACGCACAGAACGCACTTTCAAAACTATATGCAAGAGAGATGGAGACCAATGAAGGAATCGAAAAAAGTAGACAGTCCGGTCAGCCGCGACCGCCTGGGTTTAGCCCCCCCAAATCCTTGTGATATCCCGAGAACTCTGCCCTCTAGAGCACTCACAAGCCGTACACTGAAACGGGCACATTATCAGCATGAATTTGTGCTTTATTCGACCAATTCTGTTGCCATGGCAGTTAAAATCAATAGGTGTCGAAACCTAACCATAACCTACGCCCACACCAAATATCAAAGGCATTGGTTGAAATTTGTGACCTGAAGAGCAACTTCAAGAAAATCTTGACGAAAATCTTGGCGGAAACGACAACCATGAATCCATGGCAGCGGTCGGACTTCAACCCCAGGATACAGTGAGAGGCCGTGGGGCGGACTGAAGAGAGTCATTCATTATTTTGCCTTGTTATTTTCCCTTTGTTATTCTTGGAAGTGACTCTGGGTGGGAACTTGTTTCCGTAGCGGGTACACGATTCGCTCACTCAGTCTTCGCTTTTGGACTGAGAGTGAGTGTGCTGGAGTTATGCGTTTAAAAGCCGCTCTGTGCCCGAAGACTAGCGGTAAGTTTAAGTTGGCTCTGGTTATGCAGTGCAGGGACCAGAGGACTGTTCTGTGTGCAGTTTTTTGTGTGTTTGCTGCAGTTCTCTCTTCCCACGCCTCCCTCATTTATCCACCTGTGGCCGCCCTACCATACCCAGTCCTGACAGAATCTTCAGGGGAACGACAGTGAACTGCTGCTGCAACAGCTGCATTGATTTTACCGCAGATCTGCTGGGGCTTAAACCAGTAATTTTCAGTACTCAGCCTTACCTAGATAAGGCTTCCGTGGGTCAGGGAGTCACAGGGACATGATTCAACTAATCAATACCTGGTGTCTTCACTAAAGACCTGGATTAGTAGACCCAGGTGTATAACTGCATGATCAGAAGGAAAACCAGCAGCCCGACCGACTCTGGATAAAGTCGAATACAGTACCTCCGGGTTGGGCTATTAGCAACTCCAGCATACATGTGTAAGAATGAAGGAACACGTTTGGAAAACAGGAAGGAATGAATGCTCCAATGACACAGAAATTGAAGGAGTTAAATGGCGGATCATAAAACGGCACAATACAGGGTGCGTGTTTGGCGGCCGATGGGGAGGCGTGTTCACTCCACCTTGATCTTGAGCATGCCCAGTGTGATCTGGAAGAGCACCAACGATCCCTCGTAGAACAGCAGGTCCCAGATGCGGAGGAGCACACGGATGTCCACCACGCTGGCGAAGGAGGTGAGGAACCAGTGTAACGTGATGAGGGAGAGCTCTGGAGAGCCAAAACACAACAGAGACAACAACGGACCATTTAACGTCAAGACCACACCATTTAATGCAAAAAACAGGTCCATCACCGCAACAAAAATACCCTAAGTGCACACACTGTACCCATTCACCTGCTAAACATGTCATTTAACTCTTCTTGCAGCCCATTTAAAGCAGAGAACATACTGTATCGAGATTAAGAGAACATCCCAATTATTCAAACGACCAGCAGAACATCCATTTTAATACACAGAATTCCTGGAACATTCCATTTGATATGGAGGACAATTTAAATCAACAGGAGCAAGATAACTTCCCCTTCAATGCAAAAAGAATAAGACATGCCCTTTAAATAAACAGTCAACACGGCGCCTACTGCTTATGAAGCCGACTCTCGTGCCAAACTGAGATTTACTGCCGTCTCATTAGCCAAATTGGCCGAAACTGCTGGAAATCTATATATTTATCATCAGTACTATGGATTAGCTGCAAGTAGACTTTTCCTTTAAATAAACAAAACCAACAGAACTTCCCCTTTAACACAAAAGAGCAATGAAACATGCCCTTTAAATAAACAGGAAAAAGCTGCCCCTTAAACCCAATGACATAAAACTCACCCTCTCTAAAAAACCACCATGAACATAAATTTCCCTTTAACAAAAGAGACCAATCGGACATGCCCTTAAAATAAACATGGCAAACAGAACTTTGTCAAGAAAATAAGAAAACATGCCCTTTAAATACAAGACAAACAGAACTTCCCCTTTAAGACAAGATAATACACTCAACAAAAATATAAACTTTTTTTTTTGCTCCCATTTGTCTTGAGATGGACTCAAAGATCTAAAATTCATTCCAGATACACAATATTACCATTTCTCTCAAACTTTGTTCTCAAATCTGTCTAAATGTGCGATAGTGAGCACTTTTGCTTTGCTGAGACAATCCATCCCACCTCACAGGTGTGCCACATCAAGATGCTCATCAGACACCATGATTAGTGCACAGGTGTACCTTAGACTGTCCACAATAAAAGGCCACTCTGAAATGTGCAGTATTGTCTCACAGCAAAATGCCACAGATGGCGCAAGCATTGAGGAAGCGTGCAATTGGCATGCTGACAGCAGGAATGTCAACCAGATCTGTTGCTCGGGCATTGAATGTTCATTTCTCCACCATAAGCCGTCTCCAAAGGCGTTTCAGAGAATATGGCAGTACATCCAACCAGCTTCACAACCGCAGACCAAGTGTAACCACACCAGCCCAGGACCTCCATATCCAGCAGGTTCACCTCCAAGATCGTCTGAGACCAGCTACTCAGACAGCTGCTGAAACAATTGGTTTGCATAACCAAAGAATTTCTGCACAAACTGTCAGAAACCGTCTCAGGGAAGCTCAACTGCATGCTCGTCGTCCTCATCGGGGTCTTAACCTGACTCCAGATCGTCGCCGTAACAGACTTGAGTGGGCAAATGCTCACATTCGATGGCGTCTGGCACGTTGGAGAGGTGTTCTCTTCACGGATGAATCTCTGTTTACATTGTTCAGGGCAGATGGCAGACAGCGTGTGTGGCGTCGTGTGGGTGAGCGCCAATATTGTGGATCGAGTGGCCCATGGTGGTGGTGGGGTTATGGTATGGGCAGGCATCTGTTATGGACGAAGAACACAAGTGCATTTTATTGATGGCATTTTGAATGCACAGAGATACCGTGATGAGATCCTGAGGCCCATTGTTGTGCCATACATCCATGAACATCACCTCATGTTTCAGCAGGATAATGCACGGCCCCATGTTGCAAGGATCTGTACACAATTCTTGGAAGCTGAAAATGTCCCAGTTCTTGCATGGCCAGCATACTCACCGGACATGTCACCCATTGAGCATGTTTGGGATGTGCTTGACCAGCATATACGACAGCGCGTACCAGTTCCCACTAATATCCAGCAACTTCGCACAGCCATTGAAGAGGAGTGGACCAACATTCCACAGGCCACAATTGACAATCTGATAAACTCTATGCGAAGAAGATGTGTTGCACTGCATGAGGCAAGTGGTGGTCACACCAGATACTGACTGGTTCTGAGTCCCCAGACCCCCAATAAAGCAAAAACTGCACATTTCAGAGTAGCCTTTTATTGTGGGCAGTATAAGGTACATCTGTGCACTAATCATGGTGTCTGATGAGCATCTTGATGTGGCACACCTGTGAGGTGGGATGGATTGTCTCAGCAAAGCAAAAGTGCTCACTATCACACATTTAGACAGATTTGAGAGCAAAGTTTGAGAGAAATGGTAATATTGTGCATCTGGAATGAATTTTAGATCTTTGAGTCCATCTCAAGACAAATGGGAGCAAAAACAAAAGTGTTGCGTTTATATTTTTGTTGAGTGTAATAAAACCTTCCCTTTAAACATGATGAGCGTTTTTAAGGCAAAAAAAAATCAAATGTCTCCCCCCTCCCCAACGCAGCCCCCTCTCATTGACGTTTACAGACATTTAGGAAGAAACTAGAAAAGTTAAGAGCCATAAAATACCAAAAGACAGGCTGCACACCCTGACACAAATGTGTGCAAAATGTCATGGAAATGTATCAAACGGTTTATGGTCCCGAAATGGTGGGAACGCCAAGGCGTCACACACACACGGGAAACCAGACAAAACATGTCCCCCCTCCCTCCGAGGGGGGGGCAGAGTAAGGACCAGTTTAGGACCAGTTCCTCATCCTCAAAGCCCCACCCATTCCCAGCCCATACTGGACCCGCCCATCGCAACCCCCCCCTCCCCTCCGCCGCCCTGACCGATGTCGTGCTCCTGCAGCAGCCGGTCCAGCCGGGGCAGGTACTGCACGATGAGCTGCCTCAGGACCCGCTGGTCCGTCTGCACCCCCAGCAGGGTGGATGAGAAGTAGGAGGGGGGGAGGAGGTCCTCTATCAGAGCGCACATCATCCACAGAGCATCCTCCTCCTCCACAAACAACAGCAGGCAGGACACCACCTGAGGGAGGGAGGGAGAGGGGGAGGGGGGGGAGGGGGGGGGAGAGAGGGGGAGAGAGAGGGAGGGGGGGGAGAGAGGGGGAGAGAGAGAGAGAGGGAGAGAGAGGGGGGGGTGAGAGGGGGAGAGAGAGAGAGAGGGAGAGGGAGGGGGGGGAGAGAGGGGGAGAGAGAGAGAGAGGGAGGGGGGGAGGGAGAGAGAGGGATGGAGGAGAGACAATGAAAGAAACAGACCAAAGACAGGTAAACAGGATGAAGAGGAAAGAGAGGGATGGAGGGGGAGGGAGAGATGTAGAGGAGCACAGAGGAGAAACAGGGGAGGAGAGAAACAGAGGAGAGAAGTGAACAGAAGGGGGGATGAGGGGGGCGAGCGGAGGTGTGGGGATCAGGGAATAACATCAAAGTGTTTGGGACAGAGTGGGAGAAGGGGGGATGACAAGAGAAAAACAGAAAAGGAGGGAAGTGAAGGAGACAAAAGGAAAAAGCAGTGGGGAGATGGTCACAGTTACCAGGGAAACAGAACGACTGTCAGGAAAGTCTGCAGCTTCGTGTTTCAACCGACAGCAATAAAGGGAAGGAATCACACCGACACCAGAGCTGCAACGGTGTTACTGCAGCAGCACTTCCTCTCACAAACGAACACTTCCTGCTACACCGTCTGACTCCACTGAATCCGCTGCAGCAGGTGCTGTTAAAGACTCTCTCAAATGTACAAGGCAAGACTCCCACGCTAGTGCTTGCTGGGAAAGGCTGGTAAGAGTGTGTGTGTGTGTGTGTGTGTGTGTGTTCACAAGTTCACAGTAGCAGTGCGTCACCTCAATGACACACACACACCGCACTGGCCAACACCCACTCCAGATTACGAAGAGAATTCTTACAGAATCTCTGAGTTTGAGCAGCCGGTTCCTAGGCAACTGTGGCCAGGAAGTGATGTGGTCACTAGGGGCAGCTAAGAGACGCCCCTCCCGTTAGCGTACAACACTAGCGCACATTTTCCGTATGGCTGCCATCCAACTGAGGAAAGAGGCTGTGAAGTATGTTAAAAAAAAGTGCTGATAAGCCGAAAGATAGTGGCTCCATATCCTGGTCGTTTCCTGAGGTAAAGAACCTCGCCTAAATGTCACCAGTAAACATCCATTTTTATACAAGGAGACAAAGCTTAACAGGTGAAAAAGTGAGCACAGCTCACAAATACTGAAGAGATTATGGCAGCGATTATGGCATATTTTCACAAAAAAAAACAAAGAAAAAAAAAAAAACAAAAGCATTTAATCAATTGCATGTTGACCTTAGCGGTGTAGATCTGTTATTGCGCTTTATCATTTCTTTTTTCAAAGTTATTTATTTTTTTGGTTCCTTTTAGTTCTTTTTTTGATGGTTGTGCTGTTTATTTAGTTGGATAATGTTTTTTATGTATCTTTTTTATATTTTCATAATAAAGGGGACTCAAGTACAGAATGCATGACTGAAATGTGAAAAAAATCAGATGAGCAGTTTTCGAGAAATCGATCGGACAACATTTGCAGCGGTAAAATTCTCTAAATTCAAAATAAGGAAAACAAAAGTGATTTTTGAGAAAATCATCCAATTTTCGTGAAACTTTCCACAGCACCTCTCCATGCACGCATGACTGTATTTTGAACGCAATCTGATGAGGGGATTTTGAGAAGTCGATCCGACAAACTTACGCTGACGGACGGATGGAAAGACAGACAGAATTCTTTAGTATTTACTCTGTGTCCCTGCCCCTTATGGGTCGGGGGTGTAAAAAAAAAAAATAGGGGTTGTGAAAGTCTGGGATTATCTTTAAATACGATTGTCTGCTAAATTCTCCAAAAGCTGAACTTAGAAATTAAGACAGTGTCATGAACTCAGCCCAACTGAACACAGATTGTTTTAGCACGATCCAGACCAGGCCTTACAAAGTGAACAGGGGCTTTAAGTCATCCATTAATAATGGTTTCACGGCTCTACACGATGGGAGATGCTCCCAAACTCTGCCCATAATATAGCAAGCGAGCAGGATAATGCCACCACCCGCTAATGCTGCTAAAGCTAGACACATCATAGCAGAAAAAGGACATCCATCCTTTTACAAAAACACATCTTTCGCTTTGCGTGAAGACCGGAAACACTAGGCTAAGGCGCAGACATCGCCGAGCGGTTCAGAATAGTTATCTGTGCTTGTTGCTCAGACTCGGGAGTCAATTCCACTTGAAAGCACTCGGTTCGCTTAATGGGCTCCGACTGAAGGCGGAGGCCAAAATACGCTGAGCATTTTTCTCGTGATTAATGAAATCTCGATTCATTCCCTGAGCAAGGGAAGATTCTGAATTGATTCTGGCTCTGCTGCAGACGTCTGCCTGTGTTCCACGGACGGGTTCTACACTGATGCAGGGTTCTCCTATGTACCCTGCCACTCCAGATTCTTGGATACCTCAAGTAGGTTCCACCCCGATTCTGGGTTCATCCTCCTGGGTTCTATCCTGATGCTGGATGCTTGGCATCTACATACAACCTTTTACTGAACTGGTCAGTACTGAGCCAGTCAGTGGGTGGAGTCAAGCACACACTGACATTCCTGTGTTTGGGGTGTGTTTGTGGCGGAGGGACCCTCACCATGCCGGTGCCCTGGCAGTACCCGATGTCCGGGTAGAGCCACGCCAGTCCTCGTAATACCCGCCGCAGCCGAGGGACCCCCACACTGAGCAAACTACTGAAGCAGGCGTTGGAGGGCATGGTGCGCAACAGATCCTTCTCTATCTGAGAGGGAGAGAGAGAGAGAGAGAGAGAGAAGCAGCAGCACGAAGATGAGCTCCTAAATAATTTTACCTATTTTTGGATATTTTTGCAGAAAACTGTTTGATTTTTGGTCAAAACCCAAAAAAAGGATTTATAAACATCAACAGAAGGTAATGAAGACAGTTTTGGACTAAACAATTATTTCCAAAAGATTAAAAACACAAGGAATACCCGAGGACATTAAACTGAAGATCACACAGAGAAAACTGAGGCAGAGAAGGTAAGCCTCAAATATTATTCAAAAAAATAAACTCTATATCTGAATATCCATCTTATAAAGCAGATAGAAAGAGTGTCTATCATATCTCAGTGACTATTCATTCTTAAGAGCTTAAATCTCTGGAAACTGCTGGTATTAAATACTTTGGAAACTGCTATTTGATTTTAAACTTAATGGGAGACAGCAGAAAAATGGCAGTTGAGATGACCTTTCACCCAGACACAGCAGCACCAGACACTGCAACAAATGTATCAAACTCAGCACTAACCAGCCAATCAGAGTGCAGGGCCCAGCCAGAGGTGTTTGTAATTGATACCCTGAGCAGATCCAATCAGCCAAGGCCAGAAAACAGCACAAAGAGAAAGTCCTGAGGAGTTCCCCAGAGACTCTGATTTCGGACTACTCCGGGCCAGAGGAGAGCAGGGTCAGGTGTAACCTGCTGTTCTTTACCCAGTACCCCACAGCCTGGCACACAGCCCTCTGTCAAACATACCCTCACATCAAAAAGAATGGGATCAGTAAAGGCAGGCAGATCTCTGTGTTAGAGGAACCGAATAGCAGTGCTGCCATGTTTACTGTAAATATTTACCATACGGGTACAGTCATGATTCAGGGTTCAGAGGCCAGCCTGAGCGAATTTGAAATCAACTTTCGGCCCCTCAAAGCACAGGCTGAAAAATATAAGCAGCAGCCTGAGCTGAAGGCCCTAGAGGTCGAGCCGGAGACCCACAGCGCCCCAGCCAGTGCAGCTACACTCCCTGCGCCCTGCAGCCCCAGCTCCCCTCGCGTCTACAGCAGCATCAGGGCCCTGAGGGACAGCCTGGCCGAGCTGGAGCGGGAGTTCACCCAGTTCAGGGAGGAGAGCCGCACACACTGCAGCCAGCACTCCCCGCAGGAGAGCAGTGAGGTCCGCAGCCTGCTCCAGCAGCACAGGAGTGACATACAGGAGCTGCGAGCCGCCATGAGACTCCTGGAGGAGGAGAACCTGGCCCTGAGAGCAGAGCTGCGCAGAGTAAAGGAGGAGCTGGGCAGGGCAGAGCAGCACAGCCACAGCCTGCAGAGAGACATGGAGGGTCTGAGACACACTCTGCACAGCAGCCTACTGACACACACACACACCCCCTCCCCCACTGCTAACACACACACCCCAGCACCCACACACACACATACCAGCACCCCTTGCACTCCCACCCCTCCACCTCCTAAAGCAGACATACACCCCTCCGCACCCACCACAGACACACAGGCCCCCCCTCCACTCACAGACACACAGGCCCCCCCCAAAGTCACAGACACACAGGCCCCCCCTCCACTTACAGACACAGGCTCCCGCCCCCCCAGTCCTCACACCCCTAAGGCCCCAAAGCCGACAGGAGCGCACACTCACGCTGAGATCATAATCTTGTGTGACTCTAATGGGAAATACATCAGGGAAAAGCAGATGTTCCCTGGGAGAAAAGTGGCAAAGCTTCGCTGCCCAAACACACAGGTGGCGCTGGACCTGCTATCAGAGCGGAGATTGGGAGACGCCAGGCACATCCTGGTGCACACAGGAACCAATGACCTCAGCACACGCAGGACTGACGTCGCTAAGGCTCTTAGACAGGTGGCAGCTACAGCCACGCAGCAGTACCCCTCCGCCAAGGTCACCATCTCCACCCTGCTGCCCAGGACCGATGTGCCCCAACGGGTCATCCACAGCATCAACGCCGAGGTGTCCCGGAGCTGCGCCCTGCTGCCCAACGTCCGCCTGGCTCACCACCACCACATCCACCACCACCACCTCTACGACCAGGTGCACCTCAACAAGGAGGGGGTGAAGCTGTTCGCCAAAGTACTGAAGGACACAGCACTGGGCCGGACCTCCACCCACAGCCATAGTGCGATCCACAGGGACCCCTGGGAGATCAGGAGACCAAACTCCCATCCCCCGCACCCCCCACCGCATGAGGCCCCCAGACCCCACAGCCCCATACACCCAGGCAGCCTGCTGAACCTGCGGCAGCACCCAGCACTAGCACCTACACCTGTACCTGTGCCCAGCTATGCTGCAGTCACCGCAGGAGCGCCGGGGGACCTGAGCCAGATCAGGGACATGCTCACCTTCATCTGCAGTAAACTGATCAACTAAAACACTGCAAACCTGTTAGCACTGTTAAAACATGCATGCCTTTAGCTAGTGCTTAAAATATATAATAATTCCATCTAATCACTTGACCTCAAATCAAACATTTTTCTCTTAATTAACCTAAATACTTCAAAATCAGCTCATTCAAAATCAGCAGTTGGAATATCCAGGGCCTGAGCTCTTCCACCTTCGGGCTGAAGAGCACAGACCCTGACTTTGTACAGTCTGTAAATAGTTCAGATGTTGTGATTTTACAGGAGACATGGCATCGTGGAGATGTGCCCACACCCTCTCCGCCCGGATACAGAGAGCTAATAGTTCCCTCCGTAAAACACCCCCGCGCTAAAGGCGGCAGGGACTCCGCAGGCATTATCGTTTGGTACAAAGGGGAGCTCACAAACTACATCCTCCCGCGAAAGAGGGGTCAGTCACACATTTGGATCCAAATTAAAAAAGAAATACTAAACTCTAAATTAGATATTTACTTATGCGCAATTTACATACCCCCATCCGACTCACCATATTACAATGAAGATTGTATTCAAAATCTGAAATCTGAAATTCTCCATTTTCAGTCATTAGGCTCTGTACTGATAATGGGAGATCTCAACGCCAGAACAGGCAGAGAGATGGACTGTATCAGTACAGAGGAGACCACCAAATTAGACAATGACTCCCCTTTGTACCACACACAGGTCACCACACAAAGGCAGAGCTACGACAGTGTGGTGAATAAAAATGGCAAACAGGTGCTGCACCTCTGTAAAGGCCTGGGTCTGTACAGTGTTAATGGGAGGAGTAGAGGAGACTCTCTGGGGAGACACACCTACAGCTCAGTGCTGTAAAGGCCTGGGTCTGTACAGTGTTAATGGGAGGAGTAGAGGAGACTCTCTGGGGAGATACACCTACAGCTCAGTGCTGTAAAGGCCTGGGTCTGTACAGTGTTAATGGGAGGAGTAGAGGAGACTCTCTGGGGAGATACACCTACAGCTCAGTGCTGGGTAGCAGTGTGGTGGATTATGCCATTACAGACATGGAACCAGAATATATTAATGCATTTATTGTCATGCCACAATCACCCCTCTCAGACCACAGCCAGATAACGGTTTACCTGAGGAGAGCTGAACAGGTCCTTAAAGATCACAGACCTGCGGCGAAGCTCTTTCCCTTAGAGGCTGCATACAGGTGGGGCCAGAGCAGCCCGGCGGAGTATCAGGCAGCCCTCAGCAGCGCAGAGATACAGAACATGCTGAACACCTTCCAGCAGACAGAGTACCCATGCAGCAGTGCAGGCCTGAACCAGGCTACTAAACACTTAAACAATATATTCACCAATCTGGCTATAAAATCAAACTTAAAACTAATAAATTCCATAAGAAAATCAAAAAATAGAAATCAACCAAAAGAGAAGTGGTTTGACAGTGATTGTCTTTCGGCTCGGAAACAGCTAAGACAGCTGTCCAACCATAAACACCGGCAGCCAAATGACAGCGAAGGGCGTCTCAGATACCATCAGGCCTTGAAAGAGTACAAACAGCTCCTCAGAAAGAAAAAACAGCAGTACATGCATAAAGAAATTGACAACATTGATAAAGCAATTGATAAAAACACATTTTGGGATTTATGGAAAAACCTAAACCCACAAAAATCTACAGAAAAATTGACAATACAGAATGGCAGCATCTGGAAAAAACACTTCAGAGACCTTTATCAAAAACTAGAAAAGGAAACATTCAATTCTAATCAGAGCCAAATATATAAACAATTACTAAATTTGGAGAGAACTATCAAGGACAACCATAACCCCTTAGACACCCTAATTACCCTACAGGAGCTAAAAAACGCACTGAAGGTCCTGAAGACCAGAAAAGCGTGTGGACCTGATGGTATCTGCACGGAGATGCTGAAATACAGCAGCCCAGAACTACACCAGGTCATCCTCAAAATATTCAATCTGGCACTAAATACTGGGCGTTTCCCTGAAATCTGGAACCAAGGCCTAATCACCCCCATATTCAAAAGTGGAGACAAATTCGACCCAAATAATTACCGAGGCATCTGTGTGAACAGTAATCTGGGGAAGGTTTTCTGCAGTATAATTAATGCCCGGATACTGGCCTTCCTTAAGGAGCACGATGTCTTGAGTAAAAGTCAGATTGGCTTTTTACCAAATTATCGCACCTCTGATCATATTTACACCCTACACACACTCATAAACAAGCATGTCCATCAAACAAACAAAGGAAAAATTTTTGCTTGTTTTGTCGATTTTAAAAAAGCCTTTGATTCAATTTGGCATGACGGACTATTTCTTAAAATTTTACAAAGTGGTGTAGGAGGTAAAGTCTATGACATCATAAAATCGATGTACTCGGAGAATAAGTGCAGTATCAGAATTGGAGCTAAAAGAACAGAATTCTTCACTCAGGGGCGTGGAGTGAGACAGGGCTGCAGTCTGAGCCCAACACTCTTCAACATTTATATCAATGAACTGGCCTCACAATTGGAACAGTCTTCAGCCCCTGGACTCACTCTTCATGATAAAGAAATTAAATTCTTGCTCTATGCAGATGATCTGGTTCTGCTGTCGCCCACAGAACAGGGGCTGCAGCAGAGCCTGTCCTGCCTGGAGCAATTCTGTCAGACCTGGGCACTGACAGTAAACCTGAAAAAAACCAAAATCATGGTCTTCCAGAAAAAATCCAGATTTCAGGGACACAGGTACCACTTCACCCTCGGAGCAGACACTCTGGAGCACACCACCAGCTACCCTTACTTGGGACTACAGGTCAGTGCTTCAGGGAGATTTGACATGGCAATAAATGCATTAAGAGACAAAGCACGCAGGGCATTCTACGCAATCAAAAAAACTATCTCCAGATTCAACCCCCCGATCAAGATTTGGCTTAAAATATTCGACCACATCATTCAACCCATCCTCCTTTATGGGAGCGAAATATGGGGCCCACCATTACACCAAAAAAATAAAAAATGGGATCAAATTGAAACAGAAAAATTCCACCTCGAATTCTGTAAAAGTGTTCTACATGTCCACAGAAACGCCCCAAATAATGCGTGCAGGGCGGAGTTAGGCCGCTTCCCTCTCCGGCTAACAATTGAAAAAAGAGCCCTCAAATTCTGGGTCCATCTGAAGCAGGCCGACCCAGACTGCTACCACCACAAAGCTCTTAAGAGCAACCAAACGCACCCAGAGAGAGACCCACTTGAACAATTGGCCATCAAAAAACATTTTTATGACAAAAAAGAAAAATATCCACCAATAATATTCAAAACATTTGAAAAAATCAATAAAAATCAATACGTTAATAATTGGCAAGAGGAAATTAAACTAAATAATAAATTAGACATTTATTGTACTCTAGAACGAGACTACTCCCTGTCAGAGTACTTAACTAGAGTCAAAAACCCCAAACAAAGGCGGACATTAACAATGTACAGACTCAGTGACCACAGCCTCGCTGTAGAAACAGGACGACACAAAAAGACCTGGCTGCCGAAAGAGCAGAGGCTGTGCGCTCACTGCGACCGGGCACAGGTCGAAACAGAAGCCCACTTTTTACTTTCCTGCCCCAAATATGAACCAATCAGAGATAAATACTTTCCCAAATTCACTGCCCACGTAAAAAAATTTCCAAATCAACCTGATCCAAATAAATTGAAAATCCTTCTGGGCGAAGACCATCGCACAATAGAGGCAGCAGCACAATTCGTCTCTGCCTGCCACACACAGAGAGAGGCTGTGGGCTGAATCACAGCCCACTATACAGCACATATTGGGTTAATTTTGTCCGGTATCAGTTCAATTCCGATAAAATTTTTATACATAATCATTATACCTTTTCATTAGTTATACATTGATTTAAATGTTTGTGCGTACATATTAGTCAGTTTGTATTTTATTGTCAGTTTTGCTTGTCTTTTATGCATAATGCTTTTGCAACACAAGTTCACTTGTCATGCAAATAAAGCTCATTTGAATTTGAATTTGAATTTGAATTTGAGAGAGAGAGAGAGAGAGAGAGAGATGAGGGAAGGATAGAGAGGGGAGAGAAAGAAGGGGAGGATAGAGGGAGGGAGAGAGGAGAGTGTGTACAGAGAGGACGGAGGAAAAGAGAGGAGAGAGAGGGTGAGAGAGACAGGAGGTGCGGAGGCAGATAGAAGGTAAAACAGATGGAATTAAACTGCAATTAAAGGAGAAACCAGAACTCAAATAAAGACTCTAGTTTTACTCCAGTCCATCTCCATCTCCAATAAAACAGAAATAAAGTGATCCGATTAGAACTGAAAACTCCGCCTGTTCCACAGCGAAAGGCAATAAAACAGAAGTAAAATAAAGAGCCTTTTCATGTCACCGAGGTGCCAGGATTCCCCTCGTCTTCATTAATGTCATTAATGCCGCCCGGCACTTAATTATCTGTAATGGGTAATTAGTTATTTCACAATACCGGTTGGTAATGCAATTTATGTGCGCGCTTGGCGAACTATAAAAGTAAATGGACTGAGTAAGATGGAGGGAGAGAGAGGGAGGGAGGGAGAGAAGAGTGTAAATCGGGATTAATGCTCCTCGCTCTGCTGAGCTGTGATGGTGTGGCGCACTTCCTGCGTCTTGCTCTGTGGTACCTGTTTAGCGGCGGTGGTTTCGTCGTTAGAGCTGTTTTTAATGATCTCTCGGTACGAGATTTCTGAGGTGCGCTTCTTCTGAAGGGCGCCGGAAAGACGCATCCACAGCTGGAGAGAGAGAGAGAGAGAGAGAGGGACAGACTTTTGACGTTCCTTTATAACATTAGACGATACACTCAGTCTTCACCCCAGACCCCGCCCCTGGTTACAGCCCCCCCCGCCAACCACAGGAAGTAAAAAAGAAACAAGAAAAAAATGCACAAAAAACATAACAGAACAAGTGGGGCCAGACATAACAAACCCCAATATTCAATAGGGATCTACTCTGGCTCAGTGGCGAATCCTTATACCCAATTTGGGGTGAATCTGGCCTTCAGTTTAGCCGTTAGAGTGTTAACAAACAAACACAGAAACAAACCGAATCGAAAACAATACCCCTTCCTTCACCCTTGGGGCGGGACGGGGTGATAAGAAAGCGACACACTAGAGTGCCATCAACCCAAACTGGTCACAATCTCATCATCAGTTACCGAACAAGCTGCTCCACCGATGCACCACGTCCTAATGAACAGTTGCCCACCTGCGGCCTCATGCTGTGAGGGATGCCCCCCAGGACCAGCGTGCGGAGCCGCTCTGAGCGGGGCAGGCAGGGGTCGATCAGGTCCCAGGTCAGGTCCCCCACCGTGTGGTTGTGTGTGAACTCCAGGTGCGCCTGCCAGCGGAGTCTCTGCTGAGGGTCCTCGCGCTGGGGCGACCCCTCCCGGACCAGCCCCTCCTCTTCCTCCTCCTGGAGCACCACGCCGTCTGGGTCAGCGGGGACGAAATGTTAACGAAGACGTCCAGTCCTGCAGAATCTATGACTCCTGGCAGGCTGAAGAGCGGCTCAAAACAATTACTGAAAAACACTTGTGTTGTAATAATCTTTTATACAAACAAAAGACAACGGTTTGCGCCAAGAGCTTTTTCTCAGATTCTGGAAATTTCCTGGATTAACTGTCGATAAAAGTACAACCACAAATACATAATTCTACACAAGAAGACATGATCAATACAAACAAAAGTCATTAATAAATTAATTCTATCGCTTCTACATAATTGATGGTAAAGAGGAAATTTACAAAAGTACAAAACATAAGTCCGCAAACCAAAAACTGCTCCTTTGAGAAATATTTTTATCTTGTTTACATGTGGTGATACCAATGAAAAGTTCTGAAAGGGCAGAGTCAGGTGTGCAGACTTATGTTTAGTACCTCTGCATCCTCCAGGGCCCGGCACTCATGGTTTTAAGATGCGCTGCTGCTTTCTGTATCTTCAAAGAGGACGTTTTCCACACTTCAGAGTTTTTGTAAGACCAGCGCTCAGGTAAATTCCACACAGAGCGTTTTTCTTTCAAAAAATTTACTCTAGAATCTGTCAGTTGCAACGAAATTCTGCACCAGGCCCGTGCAACACAGTAAATAACCTCTCTTATTTTCCCAAGAGTGATAAGAATAGCCGACGCCTTCGGGAATATGGATGATCTTCTGCCATCTTTATTCCTTTAATCGCGCCAGATCAGTAATAAGTAACCAAATCTTCAAAGTAAAGTGAAATATACACCGGGGAAAAACATCATCGATATTTACAGGGTCTTGATAAAGGGTCCAATCAGCAGCACGGTCACGCAGCAAAATTCAATCAAGCGGTTTGTGTTTTCGATCCTGCGGAGGTTGTGACGTCTCGCAGCTGATTGATGGCCTTATCAGTCCCCAAAACCTATTATTGATGATGATTTCTGTAGCATTTCACAAACCGCTTTAGGTGAATACATAACAAGACCAGGAGGGCCAGGTTCTGCCGCACCCTGACGTAGCGAAGTGGGTGCATGTGTGGCTAATTCCATGCAACGGACACGTACATGACAGCGCTATTGTCCTCCTTCTTCTATTATTATTATTATAATAATATCACTGAAGAAACATGTCTCACATGAAACCCACCTCCTACACCAACACCAAATAAGCTACAAACTGTTAATAAACCTTCCTTTCAGTACTTGTGGAAAATCACAACATAGCAAAAAAAGCTCAAGTCCCCAAACACTGTACGGCTAATATCTGACCTGGACGCAAAACGCAGTGGAGGGACAGACAGACGGACAGAAGTACAATATGGCAGATCTACACAATAAGATGCATCCACAGACTAAATTTCATTGAGAAATAGAGGACATTTTAGGAGATCTGGTCCGGAAAATGAGTGTGTCGGACGGACACGTTGGCGGAGGGACTACATTCGTTCCAATGTTCCCTTCCACTTTGCGAAACAAGTAGATCAGAAGGATCTAATAGCTGCGACCTCGCCTAGCATCCATCACATGGCCTAGTGTCCATGACTGGTGGTTTCTTGTACAAGTGTAATCTTGAAATTGGCAAATGACCTTGAAAATCAATAGGGGACCCTTCCTCAGTACCAAGAAGCTTGTTCTAAGATGTAATAGCCATCCATCAAGTGAAAGTGGAGTTACGGTGCGAAAACTGTGAAATCGGGGCAAAAATCGACACTTTTTTGACCGGTGTGACCTTGGGATTCGACAGATGACCTTGAAAATCAATAGGGAACCCCTCGTCAATACCAAGAAGCTTGTTCTAAGATTTTATAGCCATTCATTGAATTAAACTTGAGTTATGGTGCGAAAACCGTCAAATCGGGCAAAATTGACACTTTTTTTGCCTCTGTGACCTTGGGATTTGACGGATGACCTTGAAAAACAATAGAGAACACCTCCTCTATGCCTAGAAGCTATTTCCAAAATTTCATAGTGATCCATGAATTCTAACTGGAGTTATAGCGCGAAAACCCGCAAACAAGGCCGTGACCTCTGTGAACTTGACCTTTGCCCTCGACCTTGTGCATGGACATCACTTTGGTGAAGGTCAATAACTCCTGAAAATTTCATGATGATACGACGACAGGAACATGGTCAAAAAGGTGTCACAGACGGACAGACAGGCAGACGGACGGACAGACAGACAGACAGACAGAAGCGTTCATAGAGCAGCTTGGTTGCAGCTAAAAAAAACCTTCTGTGCCTTTTAAAACAAGGACAAATTAAAATAATGATTTGAATGACATGCTACGGCTCATAATTAAACTCATTTTGGGGGGGGGGGGAGGGGGGGGGGGAGAATTGGGGCGGTTCCTTTGACGGAACGGTCATTAATTTCCGCTGTGCTGGATTTTCTACAATTTTGAATTTTTTGAAAAACAAATTATAAAAATCTCTTCCAGGACTGTCAAACTGATCTTGATGGAATTCGCCATGAATCGTCACAAGAGCACTCCAACCGAAAGTTATGGAAAGATTGCTCCATTAAAAAGTTGCTAGTTCAAATATTACAGCCGCTGTGAGCCAATAAAAAAAACTTCTCAATCCACAGAGCAGTTAGTGCGAAGCGCACTGCAATCTGCTCACCATCGCCGTCAATCCGGAAACCGAACTCATCATACTGGGGTTCCAGTTCATCTGCCGAGTCCTTCTGCAAGAGAGATAAACCAGTACTAAATGGGGACTCTGTTCCGGAACAAGAGTCATAAACCAAATGAGTAGGAAAAACACTCTCGCTTTTCATATGAAACTCATGAATAAATGCAGGGCTTTTAAATGCCTTCGTCGCACACTTGATTATGTGCATTCTCACACACGCGCACACACCTCTCACACAGACTTCAGAAACCCCCAATCTGCACGCCAATGCTTGCATTTTTCGGTATGCGAAATCTACGATAAAATTATTGACTGTGATGAACACAAACAGTGTGCACCTTGACTTCTGTGTGATAGCAGCGCAAACTAGGTCACCGACATAAGCAGCAAGATATACAGCCTTAGGGGAGAATCTTCTAGCTGAATATATGCTAATCGACAGCATTATGTCACCCCACTGGCATCTGGGACATCAGGGACATCCTTGATGAGGGAGCTGTTGTCCAACAGCAAAACTGTAGGCCAGTACAGCTATTTTCCCATGACAAAATAATGTCAAGCAGACCATTTTAATGACATTAATTACACTATATAGTATGTCCTTAGGCTACTCAGTGAAAGCAGGTACAGTACAGCAGAGGTATGAGAGATGACACAAGGTATCAGGCGTCTTATTCACTGCGCATAAACCAAGAATAGTGCGACACAGGCCTGAATGTAGGAGAGGTAAGGGTGGGGGCTTGACATGAAGTTACTGTAGTCTGTACTGAAGTCTGTACCTCATAGTACTTGGCCAGTAGATCCTGAGGCCACATGCTGGGAGTTAAAGCTGAAAAGGGGCCCCCAGGGGCTGGAGTGTAGCTTCCTGCAGCACAAAGGGAAAGACAGAAGAGGTGGTGAATGACTGCTGGGTAGAGGCAGGCCATAAAGCATGATGTCCAACTGTCAATCTTTCAGTCAGTAAGGGACACTGCCCATCGCAGGCTGGCCATTTACCAGGGCCTAAAAATACTTATTCACTCATACTTAACCACCTGAAACTAAAAATCAGTGGCTTCTCACTTGTTGCTGGTGTCCATCGCTGGTAGTAAGTATATCAGTCAGTACTATCTAACATATCTAATACGTCCCAATGAAGACGGTCCAGATTTCCATAAAATTTGCCATAAATCATCTGAAGCGTATTTTGGCCAAAAGTTATGAAAAGATATTGCTAGCTCAAATGTTGCTTTTGGTCTTGTCAATAGTGCTCTATTGAAAAAAGATGAACTGACAAAGCCAATGGAAACTGCGCTTTATAACACAAAGAGAAAGACTACAGTGAGGAGTGATGGAGCTAATTGGAGGCCGGACCATAGACGTTAATGGCGGACTGCGCACACCTCAGCACAGCAGAAGGCTCACCTGACATGGCTGGGGACAAAACCGCTGAGGTTAATGTGGAAGGATTCACACGGGTCCGCAGCACTCAGGAAAGCAGGTGATGGGGAGGGTCGGTCCACAATCGCAGACTCTGTGGAAGAACAAATAACCCAGTGAGTAGTGAATAAATGGCAACATTGTGGCTTAGAATAGACTCAGGCCATTGCAACAGCCTTAAAGCTGTGTTAGTAGTGAAGCCATCCCTTTATAAGCCTGAAACTGTACCCTTTGGATTAAGCTTCTGTAGAGGAGTTGGGGGGTGGGGGGGGGGCAGAGGGGCCCAGGTACGGCAAAAATAAAGGCCTTCCATTATTCATTTATATTACTGTATTTCCTGAACCAGGCATATGATCCTACAGTCTACTTAGCCAAAGGACTGAAAAGGGACACAATATGCTATATGCTAGCCTTGTGATCACAATGTATAGAGGTCAACATACTAGGCGCCAATTAGCTTTTTAGCCTCGGTACATTTGACTTCTATTCATTTTTATCACACGGTTAGCATGTAGCATGGAGTGACCTTTTAACGTGACGGTTTCGTCGAGACCATTCGTCTCTGCCACCATTTTAGCATTCTACATTGGAACAAATAAAGGTTATACTCTGCACATTACGGGTCGGCAGCAGGTTTGTAGTATCAACAGTACAGACTGTACACAGACAGACACTAGCGTATGTGGCGAAAATTTGATATTTGTGGTTTTTTTATCAATTTAAATCCGAAAAAGGTCAAATTTAATCGCATTTGATGGTGTAGGAGATGCTGCCGGACAGGTTAAGTACAAAACAACCACTAAAGAGCAGCAGTCATAAATCTGAGATGAGTGCAGCTAACATTTCTGCGCAAATAACATTTTTTATTCATAGATGTGAGCTTCCAAGTCACAAACTGTCATTTGAGAGGAGGCCTTCGGGATAGACAATCACCACAGGCAGAACTAGACTTATTATGTTTCGGAAACACAATTTTGTCCTCACCTTGTATTCATACCAAAACACGGCATCAAGTACAGTTTACAGCTACAGTCATTGATTGGCCGTCATCAAGCAATTTGAATGAATGATTCAGGAAAATCACTATTCTGCGGAAAAATGCTGAAAGAGCCACATATTTCTTAAAAATGAGCCGACTCAATTGACTGATTTTGGCCTTGTTTTACGAGAGCCGATGAAATACGTTGTCTTATTTCTCTGCCAACACTGCGGCAACAGGAATCATTCTCAGCAGCAAGGACATTACAGAGCGCCAATCAAACGCTCCAGGAACTAACTACAACAACTAATCATCAACCAGCACTTTGTGAACACACCCCTCTGCTCTGGGCCCGAGCCAAGGGTTTCACCAGAGAGTAAAAATAGACACGATTGGGGGGGGGGAAAGGAATCTGTCGCAGTTAGCCCACATCATTCCTTCTGTGAGCATAAGCTAATGTGCACAGGGAGAAAATGGGCCCTTTGTTTCACACAAGGAGGTTTAACATGAAGGATGGTAATAACCACAGGAGCATAACTGCTCACATAAGGAAAATATGAGTAAGCGAATGACACAGCCGGATTTATTTCCACTAGCTAGACTGGGACACAGCCACCACAGAGCTTTGCCATATCAGTAAAAATATACTTCTCATTAACTTCAACACAAGTCAAATAAAAAAGCCAATACCATTACTGAGCAGTGACTCAGAGCTCAATACTTAGCCAGGTTTCTGTGGACTAGAGATAATGCTCTGTATCCATAACACTCAGTTTAGTTTGCTAGCACTGACAAAGCCAGAGAGTTTGCAGTGCGATTTACACCTGAAGATGGATACTGCCCTAAATTGACTGAAAGACCTGGGATCTTGTCGAACTGATGCCGACAACAAGTCACAAACCCCTAGCTATAGTCACGTTGGCAATGACTCTCGAATCTACACTAACGTTTTCTCCCCATGATACTCATCAGCACCCCTTCAAAGTACTTTAATGCATCACAAAATATACAGGTGCTCCTAAAATATTCATACTGTTAGGAGACATGAATATTCTGGAGAAAATGCCCACAAAAAGGCTGCAGGGTGAAGCAATGTGGCAGGCAGCATTATATTGACTCCAACTGCCAAATTCCATCTGTCCTTAGGAATGCGGGTCAGGAGTCACTCGTGCTAAAACATCAGCCCTGACACAATCCACTCGAATTTAGGTCAAAGTCATTGCAACATGGAAGAGTGATGGTCTGAAAGTCTCCTCGCAAATCAACAGCCACAGGAATTGAGATAAACGGAGCCCTCGTGACCTGGCCAGAGTCAGCGGAAAATTGCCAGTAATCTGTCCTGTCAAGGAATGAGGAGACCCTTCCATCCAAAAGAGGGTCCAAATTCATAAAGTCCCTGGCAGACAAACATCAGCTGCCAAGCAGCAGGCAAGCGGCAGGCTCAGCATGGATATTTTGAGATGCTCCCTTCCGGGACTCGTAAGGTGACATTCACCGGAACGCGCCTTTCCGATCAAATCCGTCAGGTACCTTCATTAGTCGTCGCTGATCGATCTCCCCTGGGAGAAGGCGAAGGACGAGGTGTCTGTTCAAACAACGAAGGGGATTCACGAACCGTCAAAGCAAAGCAGTGTTCATCGGGGACAAACAGTGCTCATTATCTCCATCTCAAGTTC
>CM056584.1:4243741-4273741 GCA_029721435.1 Gymnothorax reevesii | reverse complement strand
CAGCTTCATCAGCACTGCTTCATCAGCGCCAGAGGGGCGAGAAGACCGCTTTCACACTGGACGCGAGACGAATGTTTCGTACGACATTTGCATTTCGCGTCTTTGAATGTAATCTGTCGTGCGAAAAAATCGTTTCGCTTCCGGTGTGAAAGCAGCTGAAAGGAAAGCCCAATGTCCCTCAGACACTTAAACAGGGCTCGTACCCTGATTAAACCTGCTCAGGTGATAAAAACTACAGTAAATGTGATACACATTTCAGGTTACTTTTTTTTTTTTTTTTTTTTTGCTTAACCCTGCCCAAGAAGACAAGTGACCTGAAAAAAAATTTAAGATTTGGATCGTAATATCTTTTGAGCCAAGTTGATGCGCGAAATTGAAATGTGGGGGAAAAAAATCTACCCACATTTACAGCTCTTCTTTCCAAATTTGCAGCAGTGTACTCAAAGGACAAAATCTAACAAGAAGAAGTGCCCTTTTGGGTGAGCAACCAAGGAATTTTTGCTTAATGTCAATGTCGTCAACAACAAGGCCTGTGAATGCAGATAAAGTGTTTATCACTCCACGCTGGTCTAATGTTCAACCGCTAATGAACTACTGAGAGCACTGCTGCTAATTAGAGGAATTTAAATGGAGCCCCTTTCCACAGTAGACATGTAAACATGGCTGATAAAATCAGAAACTGCTCCAGCACCGTGCGAGTCACAGTGAAGCACAACCGTCCATTTAATGCACAAGATAAAAATCCTTCAGTGCAGAGTGGAGACGCACCGGGACAGTAAATTCTGACTTACAGCATTCTTTTAACTTTTTAAAATCCATTATAAAATGACAGTATGAAATCTCCTCAACCGATAATTTAAAGGCTATACAAAAAAAAGCCTTAAAATTGTCTGCTGCTGAACACAAAATAAAACACTGCCCGGTAAGAACAAACACATCAGCCTGCAGGTCTTTCACAGTTTCAACAAGCACCATACCGGAGGCGTAGCTACACTCCATTTCTAAACTGCCACTTTGTTCACGACCAGATACAACATATTGGCAGAAGACAAGTTTAAAAAAAATTAAACATTCTGCTGTTATGAAAGGCTCTGGCATCATTTTGGTTTGTACACTTTTGTCTGCACTTGTGTACGTCGCTCTGGATAAGAGCGTCTGCTAAGTACCTGTAATGTAATGTACACTTAACCCTTTGTTGCATGACTCTTTCCTCGTTGCCCATTAAGGGTGGTGGGAGGGTTTAGTTACTTTAGTAACCATTATGTAACTGAGAGTTAAGGAAAGAATTCAGAAAAAATAGGCGTGCAATGCACGGAATACCCCTCAGCCCGATGCTGAAGTCTTTGGAGACGCCCGCCCGCCCGAACGAAGGATAGCAACACCCCGTCAGCCTTGAGGGCTGAGGGGTACAAAAACAAAGTTATAAACTAGGCCTACGCTGTCGGTGGCCGACAGCAAGGGGTGTATCCCCGAAATTCCCCAATCCTCAAAGCCCCCTTTATTAGATTCCCCTTTACTAGACCTACAATATGCAGCAAATTTGAGGTCTGTGTAAGTAACTGTTCCAGAGATATGGTTAAAAAACAGATTTTTTCAATATATAGCGCCACCTGGTGGCAAACCTAAGAGTGCATACTTGCCCAAAATCGAATCAGTTCATCCTCTACCATATCTATGGTGGCGGCAGCAGTGGCAACGGCGTGTGGGGCGAAACCATGATAACCCCGAAACTCGTATTTCAGGTAGGTGAGTATTTCGATATATAGTTTTAATGATGCCACCTAGCATGTCAACTTATTATTCATTCATTTCTGAGACGGTCCGTATTCAAATTCATCAAAGTTCATAATTTGTCTCCATATTTAAAGTTGATCAAATAGATTTGCCTAAAAATTCAGGGTATAGGCCTCCAACGCATTTCTCGAGAATGTTCATTTCAATCTGCCTGTTCATTTTGACAACTTAAATATGAACAAAGCACTTTCCATTTTAACGTCATCTGGGAAGGAAGTGGACACAGAAAGATCCATGCTTCCATACCATTCAAACTTCGTCTGGAAAAAAAGTGTGCAAGCACACATCCATGCCTCCACACCCTTTAAACTTCATCTTGAAAGAAAGTTTACACAAAAACACTGATGCTTCCATACCATTAAAACTATATCTGGAAAGAAAGTTTACACACACAAAAAAAATCCATGTTTCCATTAAACCTTCATCTGGAAAGAAAGTGTACACAGAAACATCCAGGCTCCTGCCTTTTCAAGCACCCCCAGTTCAATGCATCGTTACAACTCCCTATGAAACGCACAAGACCGTGAAGTGCTTGACAGTAAGTGCATTTCAAAGGCAAATTGAAAAACCAGTTCTGCTGAGCGCAACAGAATTTTATAAAGGTACAATTTACAACTTGAAAATGAATGTGCTGGGCTGCGCTGAATTGGATTTTTGCCCAAAATGTACACAACTCCTCACAGATTAAACTTCAGACTTGTCTGCTTCTAGGGAACATGACAACTGCTCACCTTAACTCTGCAGCAGATCCTGTACAACTTACCCTCCACCTCCACCGCTGGCAGTGACCCCCTTCAAATCCTCCTAGCGAGCTCCTTTACCCGAGGTCACAACAAATAACATGACAGTGACCTTTAAACTGATATCAAATGAGTCTGCACAAATAACGTGGCAGTGACCTTTAAACTGATGTCGAATGGATCCTATTGGCTAAAGCAAATTTTGGGAGCATTAAGAAAGAAGGCAGAGAAAAAAGGGTGGAAAAATATGCATGGAGTCTTAATGATATTATCAGTGGTAAAATTCAAAAGAAGACACTTTCAAATACACACGACGTTCGTCAATACAGAAGCTCGGCTAGCTAAAGTGTAAGGACTGAGTTCCTCATTTTTATCGTCGTTTTGATCCAAAAAATGCCATGCAGGTAAGGAGATTTTTTTAAAATTATTTTTTTAGTAAAAATATCTTCATACAGTTTATTCCGAATTCAAGGTTTTTTTAAGGTTTGTAGGCCAGTTCATTTTCCGGTTCTCGACTCAGAACAAAACATGAACATAACTTTTTCAAGTAAATGGCTTCAGTGCCCGTCTATAGGTACATCTGCGCTACTCGCTTAGAGCTTTACGCCAATTGACCTTTATTCAAAACAAAAATACTATAAATAAATAAACATAAAAATGTAACACAGGCACAAATTCGGATTCGGGCGAGGGATGATGGAGTAATATTTTTTTATGGGGCCTAAGCGCGAGGCACAGAAAGGGCTTCCGAATATGAAGAGTTTTTTATATCATCATTTACCATTTATAAAATATAACCGCAGGGGAAATAAAGGCATGTCAACGGAAAATGGTCCATATGTACAAAACATTTTGAAAAAACAAAAAAAAAAAAAACCGAAATGAATGACACCCATAGCAAAGAAGGGAAGTGCTCATCAACACCCTAAATAATGTTCTCCGGATACAGCTCATCATTATTTAAAACTCTTTGTCATCAACTTGACAAAGTCCTATAATTTGGGAAAAAAAAAGAAAAACTTTAAAAACATCTTAAAATAGTTATGTGGGCTCACCACGGGTCAGTCAATTATGTACCCAACATACACACAAATGAATATAACAAATCTAATCAGGCCCAGAGGATTTATCAGAATGAACAGCCTCTTCAAGTGGCAGGTGAAGAATCGGTACAATTTAAGGACAAGTTGGTACAACCCAGAAGGAAATGAACTGCTTAAATACCTTTGTGGTCACGAATATGCCGACTAATGAATATGATGGGTTAAATCTCAATGTGTCTTATTTGGACTGGTTAATAATTATGCCGCCAGGCGAGGCTAAATTGACATTGGCTGAGTCACACTGCAAAACAGGAGCCACAGCGTTCCAGCTGCAGTTACACACCAGCGTCCGTCCACGAGCCGTTCACCGTTGAGCAAGGAGCAATCTTAGAAACTGCCTTCAGAAATGCATTAAAACATCCTTTGCTCATTATTATCAATGAACTTTGGTCAATAAACATTTTAAAGCCATATTGTAAAATGAAAACATTCAACTTTAACATTATTGGCAGCAGGTCAATATTTATAAAAGGAGGTAACTAGCAATATATGCCCACGTCCTTCATCTTCAGGAGGCTTACCAGGAGGAAATAAATGAAAGGTCTCATTCTCAAAATAAATGGAATACAGTGTCAATAAAAAAAAAAAAAGTATTTAAGACTTTCCTATTTCTTCCAAAATTTCTTATTTGTCATATTAAAATGATTCAGTTCAACAAAATTTAACAGAAGACAAACATGCAACAAAATTCAGCTTTTGAGTAACATTTTCATTTATGGAAAGTAAAGTATTTTAAAAACCTTCTCTGGCACAGAAAAACCACACCCAGCTCGGCAAGAGCCGTAAGGGTTCTTCACGCGCACACACTTTCAAGATGATTGTGATTTATAAAGGCAAAATGGTGTGGCCCCTGGTCTTAGCGGTTTTATCTCTGAGAATCTCCCTCCTACATTCCCAGTTCTGCATACAGAGGCACGATTCCTCTTTCTAACATCTCTCCAGTTCTTCTTTACCTTAAAAAAACCACAAAACTTTTTTCATCTGTATAAGTCGAGTTGACTGGTTCACTCACAATGGGGGAAAAAAACCTGAATAAAAACAGAATACAATGATTAACAAATCTCAAAAACCCACATTTTATTCGCAATAGAACATAGACAACATATCAGATGTTGAAAGTGAGACATTTTACCATTTCATGAAAAATATAAGCTCATTTTGAAATTGATGGCAGTAACACATTTCAAAAAAGTTGGGATGGGGGAAATAAAAGCCTGGAAAAGTAAATGGTACTCATAAAAAAATAGCTGGAGAGGCATTTTGCAACTAATTACGTTAATAGGCAACAGGTTAGTAACATGGCTGGGTGTAAAAAGAGCTTTTAAGAGTCTCTCAGAAGTAAAGATGGGCATCTACAGTAATGATGTAACATCATCAAAAGATTCAGAGAATCTGGAGTAATCTCTGAGCGCAAGGGACAAGTCCAAAGGTCAGTATTGGACGCTCCTGATCTTCAGGCCCTCAGGCGGCACTGCATTAAAAACAGGCATGATTCTGCACTGGAATTCACTGCAAGGGCTCAGGAACACTTCCAGAAATCAATGACTGTGAACACAGTTTGCAGTGCAATCCACAAAAGCAAGTTAAAGCTGTATCATGCAAAGAGGCCATCTGTGAACTGGATCCAGAAATGCTGCCGTCTTCTCTAGGCCAAAGCTCATTTAAAATGGACTGAGGTAAAATGGAAAACTGTCCTGAGGTCAGATGAATCAAAATTTGAAATTCTTTTTGGAAACCAAGGACGCCGTGTCATACAGACTAAAGAGGAGAGAGACCATCCAGCTTGTTATCAGGGCTCAGTTCAAAAGCCTGCATCTCTGATGGTATGGGGTTGCATTAGTGCTTATGGCATTGGCAGCTTACACATCTGGAAAGCCATAATCGATGCTGAAAAGTAGAGGATTTACAACATTATGCTCCCATCCTAACAATGTCTCTTTCAGGGAAGGCCTTGCATATTTCAGCAAGACAATACTAAACCACATACTGCATCCATCACAACTGCATGGCTTTGCAGTAGAAGAGTCCAGGTGGTGAAATGGCCTGCCTGCAGTCCAGACCAGTCACCAAAAGAAAACATATGGCGCATTATAAAACAGAAAAATCCAGCAAAGAGACCCAGGACTGTTGAGCAGCTAGAATCCTTCATCAGACAAGATTGGGACAACGTTCCTCTCCCAAAACTCCAGCGATCGGTCTCCTCGCTTCCCAGACGTTTACAGACTGTTGTTAAAAGAAGAGGAGATGCTACACAATGGTAAACATGGGCCCCGTCCCAACTTTTCTGAGATGCATTGCTGCCATCAAATTCAAAATGAGCTAATATTTTTAATGAAATGGCAAAATGTCTCACTTTCAACATCGGATATGTTGTCTATGTTCTATTGGGAATAAAATACAGATTTATGAGATTCGCAAAACATTGCATTTTTTTTTAAATTCGCGTTTTAAACAACGCCCCAACTTAATTGGAACTGGGGTTTGTATAACCCAATACATAATGCACTAACCTAGCCAGTGAAAATCATACCTAAGGCAACACTTAAAACAAACATCGGAAGAGTCCAACAGGGGATGGACGAGAGCCAGGTGAATTATTCCTGAAATACTTCTAAAGTTAATAAATTAATGAATGAAGCTACATTCTCACCAGGTCATGCTTTACTACAAAACACAGACTTGGTTTGCTTTGATGCAACATTTGTAAGAGAATAATTATTATAATATGGAAGAAAGGGTGGTCAAACATGGGCTGCTGAACTTCGGCTAGTTCTCAAAATCAATAAATGCAATCTTTCACATAAGCAGCCAAAAACCCTGCAGCATCAGTGGAGGGTCAGACGAAGTCGTCATAACCAGACTGCTGGCTTCTTCCACAGCAGTTCGAAGAGAGCAAATGTCAGGCGTTCATTTTCGTGCAAGCAAACCAGATTGGTTAAGTCCTGGAGGATGAGGCGGGGCTAGTAGTTACGAGGTCCAGCAAACATAAAACACTCTCACAACATTACAGGAACATCCCGTCAGTGCTGTAACACTCCCACTGCATGCAAGCCATATTGTGAGAATGTTCTGCATCTGATGGAGGAGATTTCTCAATGAAGGCTGACCAACAAATTAAAAAACACCTAGATTTGAGGACAAATGAAGATAAACAGGTGTAGAAGCATTCAAATATTTCCCTGCTGGAATAATAGGCCTACTCTGACCTGACAAACCAGGAAAAATTCTCCAGAAATTGAAGAGCCGACCCAAACCTTATTTAGGAGGAGCAGACCAACTACTATTCAGAGATAGCAGAAGTATTCATAATGAAGCAGGTTGGGTGTTGAAGCTCACTACGAGCGTTCTTTTACCAACAACAGCAAGAAGTAAATAATTCATTCTGGGTGAAAACAGACAAAACAACTGTATGCAAGACAGATCAACTTGTTTGTTTACCATGCCCCATTCCAAAAACAGTAAATTGCAAGTTCTGACCACAAAAACACACATATACACGAACCCACAAGGCCATCGCAAGGGTCTTGCTACTGGAAGATCATAATATTCATCAGTACCATCAAATCTCCAGGATAAATTTACCCTCAAGACTTTGTTATATGCAAAGGTAAATCTATACGTGTCATCTAAAGCATGCAGGACAGGGGGTACACCAGGAGAGGTTTGGGAAACACTGATCTAAAGAATGCAGGACAGGGGGTACACCAGGAGAGGTTTGGGAAACACTGATCTAAAGCATGCAGGACAGGGGGTACGCCAGGAGAGGTTTGGGAAACACTGATCTAACACATGCAGGACAGGGGGTACACCAGGAGAGGTCTGGGAAACACTGATCTAAAGCATGCAGGACAGGGGGTACACCAGGAGAGGTTTGGGAAACACTGATCTAAAGCATGCAGGACAGGGGTTACACCAGGGGAGGTTTAGGAAACACTGATCTAACACATGGAGGACAGGGGGTACACCAGGAGAGGTTTGGGAAACACTGATCTAAAGATTGCAGGACAGGGGTTACACCAGGGGAGGTTTAGGAAACACCGATCTAAAGCATGCAGGACAGGGGGTACGCCAGGGGAGGTTTGGGAGACACTGATCTAAAGCATGCAGGACAGGGGGTACACCGGGAGAGGTTGGGGAAACACTGATCTAAAGCATGCAGGACAGGGGGTACACCAGGAGAGGTTTGGGAAACACTGATCTAACACATGCAGGACAGGGGGTACACCAGGAGAGGTCTGGGAAACACTGATCTAAAGCATGCAGGACAGGGGGTACACCAGGAGAGGTTTGGGAAACACTGATCTAAAGAATGCAGGACAGGGGGTACACCAGGAGAGGTTTGGGAAACACTGATCTAAAGCATGCAGGACAGGGGTTACACCAGGGGAGGTTTAGGAAACACTGATCTAACACATGGAGGACAGGGGTTACACCAGGAGAGGTTTGGGAAACACTGATCTAAAGATTGCAGGACAGGGGTTACACCAGGGGAGGTTTAGGAAACACCGATCTAAAGCATGCAGGACAGGGGGTACACCAGGAGAGGGTTGGGAAACACTGATCTAAAGAATGCAGGACAGGGGGTACACCAGGAGAGGTTTGGGAAACACTGATCTAAAGAATGCAGGACAGGGGTTACACCAGGGGAGGTTTAGGAAACACTGATCTAAAGCATGCAGGACAGGGGGTACACCAGGAGAGGTTTGGGAAACACTGATCTAAAGAATGCAGGACAGGGGGTACACCAGGAGAGGTTTGGGAAACACTGATCTAAAGCATGCAGGACAGGGGGTACACCAGGAGAAGTTTGGGAAACACTGATCTAAAGCATGCAGGACAGGGGGTACGCCAGGAGAGGTTTGGGAAACACTGATCTAAAGCATGCAGGACAGGGGGTACACCAGGAGAAGTTTGGGAAACACTGATCTAAAGCATGCAGGACAGGGGGTACATCAGGAGAAGTTTGGGAAACACTGATCTAAAGAATGCAGGACAGGGGGTACGCCAGGAGAGGTTTGGGAAACACTGATCTAAAGAATGCAGGACAGGGGGTACGCCAGGAGAGGTTTGGGAAACACTGATCTAAAGAATGCAGGACAGGGGGTACGCCAGGAGAGGTTTGGGAAACACTGATCTAAAGCATGCAGGACAGGGGGTACGCCAGGAGAGGTTTGGGAAACACTGATCTAACACATGCAGGACAGGGGGTACACCAGGAGAGGTTTGGGAAACACTGATCTAAAGCATGCAGGACAGGGGGTACATCAGGAGAGGTTTGGGAAACACTGATCTAAAGAATGCAGGACAGGGGGTACGCCAGGAAAGGTTTGGGAGACACTGATCTAAAGCATGCAGGACAGGGGGTACGCCAGGGGTGGTTTGGGAAACACTGATCTAAAGCATGCAGGACAGGGGGTACACCAGGAGAGGTTTGGGAAACACTGATCTAAAGCATGCAGGACAGGGGGTACACCAGGAGAGGTTTGGGAAACACTGATCTAAAGCATGCAGGACAGGGGGTACGCCAGGAGAGGTTTGGGAAACACTGATCTAACACATGCAGGACAGGGGGTACACCAGGAGAGGTCTTGGAAACACTGATCTAAAGCATGCAGGACAGGGGGTACACCAGGAGAGGTTTGGGAAACACTAATCTAAAGCATGCAGGACAGGGGGTACACCGGGAGAGGTTGGGGAAACACTGATCTAAAGCATGCAGGACAGGGGGTACGCCAGGAGAGGTTTGGGAAACACTGATCTAACACATGCAGGACAGGGGGTACACCAGGAGAGGTCTGGGAAACACTGATCTAAAGCATGCAGGACAGGGGGTACACCAGGAGAGGTTTGGGAAACACTGATCTAAAGCATGCAGGACAGGGGGTACGCCAGGAGAGGTTTTGGAAACACTGATCTAACACATGCAGGACAGGGGGTACACCAGGAGAGGTTTGGGTAACACTGATCTAACACATGCAGGACAGGGGGTACACCAGGAGAGGTTTTGGAAACACTGATCTAACACATGCAGGACAGGGGGTACACCAGGAGAGGTTTGGGAAACACTGATCTAAAGCATGCAGGACAGGGGGTACACCAGGAGAGGTTTTGGAAACACTGATCTAACACATGCAGGACAGGGGGTACACCAGGAGAGGTTTGGGAAACACTGATCTAAAGCATGCAGGACAGGGGGTACGCCAGGAGAGGTTTGGGAAACACCGATCTAACACATGCAGGACAGGGGGTACACCAGGAGAGGTCTGGGAAACACTGATCTAAAGCATGCAGGACAGGGGGTACACCAGGAGAGGTTTGGGAAACACTGATCTAAAGCATGCAGGACAGGGGGTACGCCAGGAGAGGTTTGGGAAACACTGATCTAAAGCATGCAGGACAGGGGGTACACCAGGAGAGGTTTGGGTAACACTGATCTAACACATGCAGGACAGGGGGTACACCAGGAGAGGTCTGGGAAACACTGATCTAAAGCATGCAGGACAGGGGGTACACCAGGAGAGGTTTGGGAAACACTGATCTAACACATGCAGGACAGGGGGTACACCAGGAGAGGTCTGGGAAACACTGATCTAAAGCATGCAGGACAGGGGGTACGCCAGGAGAGGTTTGGGAAACACTGATCTAACACATGCAGGACAGGGGGTACACCAGGAGAGGTTTGGGAAACACTGATCTAAAGCATGCAGGACAGGATGAGCATAAAATGTCTTGTTTTACAGTCAATTGCCGTTTACAATTCCAATTTGAAGGTTATTAAAACTAACCTGTAAAATGTTTATGTTGTTCACCTCTGTTCACCATATTAATCCTGCCAAACCCAATATTCTGATCATGAACATTGGCCAGTGCAAAGGATGTGTGTTAAACGCCTCCATGCTTACTTACAAGGACCTACAATAGTGACATATATGATTTTATTTAAATGAAAAGGACTGAAGAGTTGCAGGATTTGCACATGGTCACACACATAACAAAGGCATCACACACGTAACGCATGCCAATGAGGTTGTAGTATGCAAATGAGCAAGGTATTTTTATTAAAGTTTTAATTAATGCAAACAGGAACAACTATTGCTAAAGTTGATGAAGCCAAAGTGTCATAATCTTCATTCAAATCACAGAACTTTTGGAATGCAAATTAAATGTAGCGATTGACCCATTTCCTGTGTCACACACGTAACGCAGCCTCTTTCTGGTCCTGTACTTCCGATGTTTTAGGCAAATATCAAGTTGATGCACCACATTGATAGTTCAGCCCAGGTATCTTGTGGTTGTCCTATATTGATCCCCATCTGCAACCCAATTAAAGTATAGTGAACTGAAAAATGTCAAAATACCTTCCAAATGTCGCACACGTAACGTGAGAATCCCCCCTTTGCTAAAGGCCGTTTTAGTAGAATCAGGTGTGTGACTGCTTGGTTAGAACGAAAGCCTGCTCCCACACTGGACCTTTCGACTAGCTTGAGGACTCCTGATCTATATTGTTTATGCAGGATATTCATGGCTTTGGTCGATATATACTGTCATAAAAGACATACGGTCCATAGACACACGTGCCACATCCTGCCCATGTACAATACGTCAATACAGCCTAGTATAATATGTGTCATTTAAGTGCCACCACACCCCACAGCCACAACATGGTGCCTTCAGTTATGAGCTTAAAGGGCAAGTGATTACTTCACCATCAATGCAGAATTATGAACACCTATTACAGTGTATTTTTCCGGATAAAAAAGTAAATATGCTAAATACAAATACAGCCCATAAGAATTAAGAAATGACAATGGTCAAGTGATAACTTGGCAACAATGTGAGATTATTTGGACTGAAATTATCTGAATAATGAATGAAAAAATATTCGAACTATTTCCCTGAATCAAAAACTCATTGTTGCCCTTTTTGGTCAGCCATTATCAGATGGATCAGACTTCTGGGATTTATCATGAGATAGTGCTTCATTCAGTTTTAAGCTTTTGCTGCTGCATTATAAAGCACGCATTTACAGTGAAAATTGACTATTTGAGCGTTTTACACAAGATGTTACTTCGGTGCTGAACAGCTTTATTTTAAAGGACCCCTATTATGCCACCAGGAGTTCAGCTAATTAGCCATTATGAGCCAGTTCAGTCTCCCCTACCTGACATCACAAGGGGGAGTGACCACCCAGAATAATGAAATCTGATTGACTGCTTGGCTGAAGGTGATCAGTTCTTCTTGCCTCTGGTTGGTTACTTCCCCATGTGATGTCAAGAGGGGAAAGATGTTGAAATGGCTTGTGATAACCAATTAGCTGCGCACCAGTTGACATAACAGGGGACCTTTAATGTAAGCGAAGCAAACAAATTAATGCAGTTACATTCTGTTGCAGGACAATTTCAAGCTGAGAATCTCCAAAGGGGCTTCATGCACCAAATATCAAAATGCTTTACCCAGCAAACCACCACTGTTACAATGGAAAGTCATTCATCTCAATTACCAAGCAATGATTGACGTTGAAATATAGACCATAGATCGGTTCTCTCTACAGTCCAAGTTTAACTTCAGCTGGCAAACGTTAGCTGCGCCCCGACGCGACACAAGCCGCTTTCCCACCGGACGCGAAACAAATTCTTCGCCCGACGAATAACATTATCCGTCGTGCGAAAAATTCGTTTCGCATCCAGTGTGGAAGCGGCGTTAGACCGGCTTAGGACGCGTTACAGAGAGTAACGTCAAATGACGTCAGAGCGCAGCTCCGCGACCAGCCAGTCAAGCAGGTAACGTCACGTCCCGGTCACTCTCCGTTACATCCGCACGCTGCAGCGGCCGACTGCACTGACCAGCGGGTGTCAGCATCCGAACCGAGTGTAACAGTCGCTGGATGACTGACGTTTGCAAATCCATAAGCGGCAGTTAGTAAACACTGCAAAGCTTTACCACATGACATGTGCTGCCACCCGACGTCAGTGAGCGAGCGATGTTTATTCAAATATTAATGATTGGCATCAATGCCAGAAAAATGCAAGCAGCTGCTAACACACAAGTCAACAGTTAGCCATCCACATACCTACAGCGCGTTAGTGCACCGCCGAGCTCGCTGGATGATGAGAAAGGCGCCGTGAGCCAGCGGCGTCAGCTCGCTAAACACCTACCGAATGACACTCAGGGAGCGTTAGCGTTAGCGTTAGCCAGCTCCACTAGCCACCTAAAAACAACACGAAATGGCACAAAGTAGTTCGCCAAATAACTGGCATGATAGCAATACCTTGTAGTTTTGCTGTCTGTCCACATAGATTGCGGAAGGTATAAGTCAGTTTTTAAAAAAATGCTGGTTCCAAGAAAATGACACACAGTTCGGCAGAAGAGACACGTATGGTGGTCAACATTTACATCAGCAGTATTCAGGCTCCGGTTCGCTGCCGCTCTGTTTTGCGTCACACACCTGCTGAGGGATGTGATGTTTGTGCTGTATCCCTGCGCCGCTCCAATGGAACTTTTCCAGTGTTTCCCAGTGTGGAAGCAGTTCCGGCTCCCGGAACCGTCCCTGAATTTTTACAAATGCACTGAGGTCGAGTTTTTATATCCATCCGCTTGACGCGCAAAGCAGCAGGACTTTTCAAGAAAGCTGCGTGTAAGAGTACACTCAGCGCTTCCAACATTTTCCGTTATTTCGCTCAAAAGAAATCAGCCTTTAACATTTCCATAATGTATTCATCACTCTGAATTTTTTTCTTTGTAACTGCTTCAATGGCAGGCGTGTTTTTGCAGCTAATGGATGTGAGATATATTTATTTGTTTGTATTTTTAATTCAGGGCACCAGTCTGATGTTTTATGATGATAAACGAATACCAGCGTTTACTGATGGCAGGTTTTACATGAAAACGTTCAACCTAGATTTGGGAAGACGCACATCGGCTCTCAGCCACCAGTCGTCACTTCTATTTGCCGTCTTTTGCTCCTCTTTGCTTTGAGTACGAGCAGCCCCTTTCATTGACGCGTTACTGTATGTGTCTATGAGTGCACTTACTTACTATGAGTGCTCACTCACTTACTCCAACTCCCACTCTCTCTCACACACACACACACACACACACACACACACACACGCAAAGTCCATAAAGTAATAACAGACCCAATGCAATACAGATCTATTTTTGTAAGTGCACCTAGACCTGAGGGCTTATGTCATAGCCTGTTAGTAGTTTCTGAGGAGAAGACAGACTAAGTCTGTGAAGGTGAAATTTTGGTGACAGATGAGGACAGGCAGCCATTTTCTAATAAGTTGAATGTTCAGGTGAGCCACAGTGCCTGAGGCAATATATTTAAAAGAGTATAAAAGTATTGTCGCTGCTCTGCAAGTTCCACCAGTTCTTTTTGAATAACGGTTGTAGTAGTCAAACAGTGACTTAATTGTCTTCATAAGGTATATATTTGTAATACCCCATTACACTATAATTACAGCAAAGCTGAAGAATAATTAAAGTACAATTAACATCAGTCAGTGGATAATGTGTTTCATCATTTTATCGTCACGTGGAAAGCCATAAAGGAGATAAAAATCACTTTCATCATGTTAGCACCCTGATTTATTTATTAAACACTTTGTGCTGCCAATGGCCTCCTGAAACAGCACTAACACTGGGCTGGAAGCGTCAGCGAGGAACACCGGTGCAAAATGCCACCTTCACTTGAAACAGCAAAAAACTAACCAATTTTATAACTAAACATGGAAGCTTCAAGCAATACTTTTTAATTTATCCCTCCACTTTAGTTGAAACCTCCTCCCTTACATGTGTAACAAGAGTCTTGAGGGCAAAACTTAATTTCAGATGCAAATTCAGAGAATGTATTTATAAACCAAAGATATGCAGAACTTGTGGTGTGTTGAAGTAAATTAATGTCTGCTGCATGGGTTCATAATAGTATTGTCATTGTTACATACAGTATTTTTTTTTTTTACGATTATATGACTTCAACCGATTAAGATCATGGTGCTGTTTCTTAATCAGTTGGAATTCTGAGCAATATCTGCTTATAATTTTTATCAAGCAATCTTTTCAGAGCATTTGACATTATAGGGGGACCTGTGAGCCATCACTGACAATATTCCACAAAGACAAGCATTGCTGTTTGAAATGCCAGGGTACTCCAGAATCAAAACTTTAAAATGAATGAAAAGGGAGAGGATGAATATTAGTTGTATTTAATGTGCTCTATTCATTCTTCTTTATTCAGTTCAATTTGATGTGATTAATGTGGATAATTATTGCAGATCCGAATTACTTTCAGTGATATTACAGACTGACTCCAACCACTGTCCTGCCCGCCTCTGCAGATCCTCCATGACAGTGCAATAACTTAAACAGTGTTCATTGGAATCTTTTAAAATTTGATATGGACGTTTATAACCATGAGAGGACGAACCCTATCAATTTGGGTCCATTTACAATCAAGTTTGATGCTACTAATTAACTAATGATTCGTGTTCATGCATTTTTGACCAAAATCTTGGTTGCATCATATTGTCTGTTTCGACTTAATAGAGGATTGAGGAATTTGGGGAAATTCCTCTGCTGCTGGGTCACAACAGTGTCTTCATGCATTTAATTTGCAGGAATCCATTTAAAACGATTGACAATCAGTCAAAGAGCGCAATACCTATTAAATGTAATGTGTCGGCCATTGCCGTTATCTGTCATTGTAGAGGAGGAGCATTGCAAGTTAGGCGGCGCTTTTAAGAGATCCCCGACGCATTATGGTCGCAGGAGAAAATCAGACAGATGGACATGATTAGACAAACATCCCTTTGCAACTTGTGTGATGCCAAACCTCCCATTTTCTGACTTGACTCTGAGAGGCACAAGTCATGACACCCACGATTCGGTATTAGCGGCGTTTGTTTGTTAGTGCAGTTACCATATTTAACAGTAGGTGTCACTATTGTGCAAGTATGACGTTTTTGTTTAACATCCTTATCACCTGATATCACGCATTTGTAATTGAAGTTTTTGCTAACTGAATTTAAGATTGCAAGTTGAATATTACTTCAACTTATCATCTCAAGTTCAATGAGCTTGAAATTTTAAGGCAGCCTGGACACTAACTTTTTTCAGTTTAGAAAACATTTTTTTTTTACAGTGTTACCCTTTAACCTTAAAATAGCGCAACTTCCTCATGGGGACCTGAAAATGTCACCATAACAATAAAGAAATCTGGAATTCCATGTCTTATGGGGACATTTTGACCCCATGAGGGTAGGTAAACACACACACACACACACACATCCTTACACTTCTATCCTTGAGAGGACACTATACTGACTTCCATTGATTCTTTTTGTGTCTCTTCAGCCTTTCCCAAATCTAAACAATAAGCAGTGCATGCCTCACCCAAAGCCTTACCCTAACCTTAACCTATTCTTAACTGTAACCTTACCCATTATCTTAACTAATAAGTCTAAATTTTGCCTTTGTAGTTGCGTGGACATATGAAAATAAAATCACTTCCCAATAATGTCCCAACTCAGGCACATGCCCTCAAACACACATGCATGCGCGCGCACACACACACACACACACACACACACAAAGAGAGCTTAAATATTTAACAGCTCCTAAGGGTTGTCTCAGTTTAGCAGCAACCCCAATATCAACAGAATCAACAGCAGAGGAAGCAAAACATTTTTAATAGAACAGCCAAGCAGACAGAAAACGGCAGAGGTATAAATTCATAGCCTAAATCATGATGTTCTGGAGGGAAATCTGGAGAGTAAAAGTTGACAGATGCACATGCATAACAGCTAAACCATACTTTGGGTATAATTCTGGCAGAGTGAGCACTTAAAAGCGGGAAGATTACCTCTCAAACCAAGCTGTGCTTCGTAAATTGAGAAATAGTTAGGTAGATTTTTACAAAATGAGATATGTTTTGATTCCAAAGAGGCGATTGGGATAATGATGATGACATTGATGATAACAACTGAGATGACCTCATTTCAGATCCCAACAATAATACAAGTTAATTTGATTGAAGGTGTAATAACGAGGAACAGAAGGGATCCTTGAAAAAATGACGAAAAAGAACTTTACATTTTTAATGACTGGATGCTGAACATTCAGTTCTGTTTTTATTCTTTTTTATAACCTTACAATAGCATTTACAAAGGACTTTTGTCATGGGATGATCAATAAATAATGAGCATTCATAATTAAAGCCTAATTGACCAATAAATACATTATGGTAAATTTGCATCTGTTATTTATGACAGAGAATTAGTATTAGCAACCCATATAACTTTAACCCCTTTGCGCAGGTATAGACGCCGGGGTCTGTAAATTCCGAAATTTAATTCCTAAATAATTGAGTAAATTAATTTCCAAAGGTCTTCCTTCACTGGAATAATTTTCCAGAGTGTCTGTGACACAAATAATGAGTTATAAAGCCTAAATATGCTCATGCATAACAGGAAAAATTGGGGTTAAGGGGATTTTGGGGCATTTTTTTGTCACAGGTGCTATTTGGTTTGCGAAACATAAACTGATATATTCTATTAAGTGGTCTGTCCATGGAAAATGCACTCACCCCCCACCATTTGACCAAATATTCTTAAAGAAAGCTTTGTCTTGAAGGCAAGGAAGTAAGAGAGAATAAAAAGTGCCTAATTCTATTTTAATATTAAAAGGGCACCTAATATTGCCACCAAGGATTAAACCACTGAAATGGTAGGACCTGCGCTGCTAGCGTCTGAGCTGCGCACATACGGTGTGCGGACGCCCCCCAGCTGCCTGGTCCGGCTGTGAGGTCGATGAGCTGCTGGATTATTTAAAAGGTTAGCCGCACACACGCTGCTGGGGTTGTGCTTTTCCACCAGCCTGTTAGGCCAAAGAGCCTGTGCGCCGGAGGCCCCCACCCTGAAGAAGGCAGCTAATCAGGAGCCCGTGACGAGGGAGGCCTGCCCCCCGCAGTCACTGCCTAGTGTGTGACCAAACCGCAAATGAGTCTTGAGTTTTCTTACACGCCTTCCTCATTCCCCCTGCATGTAGCTATTCAAACGCTTAAGGCCCTTGAATTCAAGCTCACATACACACTCAGGCACGCTGATACAAACTCTCTCTCTCATACACACACACACACACACACACACACACACAAACACACAAAGGCTCTCTCTCACACACATGAAGACTCACTCGTGATCACTGTTTTTCTCTCAGTTCATCAATTCAATTCATGAGGCTTTATCGGCATGACTGCATGCAATACAACGTTGCCAAACAATTTTGACACAAAAACTATTCAATAATAATGTACAGTATATGAATAAACTATGCTCAATAAATATACAAAGGAGCGTGTAAAACATGAGGCCTATGGAGGGTAGTTAACATTAGATATAAAAATTCAACAAATAGGATTATAAATGAATAAAAATGAATTATTTGCCGTGTGCAACAGGGGGCTCAGTGAGCCGCGGATCTCCTCCTGCCGCCGGCCTACAGCAGTCCTCTCTCTCCCAGGAAGACCGGTAGTTTTTCCCAGTCATTTAGATAGGGAAACTCTGGGAATCTCTCTCCCTTTCTGTCTCTGGAACACGCACACACACACGCAGACGCAGACACACGCACACACAGACACAGACACAGACGCACACTCTCACACAAACACACACACACACACACATATATATACACACACACAGATCTTTTGCTGACCAATGCTCGGGCCCGCTCTCACCAAGATGCCGGCCTGAATGACGTCAGAGCAGACTGGAGACTTGCGCAGGCTCTCACGGCATGCGTTTTACTCCAGTGTTCCTCTGAGCTGCAATAGATCACACACCTGAGGTTTGAGTCGGGAGCCAAAGATACAACACACTGTTGATAGAATAGGGAGCCTCAATATTGATGAAGCGTGAGTCAGCAGCACTTTGGGAACAAGAAAGCGGGATCCAAATCTCAACTCCATCGATCTTCCGGCAAATTCAGCCTCTCGGATTTGACGTGGTTACCCTACTATCCAGAAGGTGGCACTGTTGTGTCTGCACACCAACCCCTCTTATTGTGTGCATCTTGAGTACGTCCGGGAGGCAAATTCTTCTTCATCTGACGAGTCAGAGATATCTAGTAAGATAGATTGCTCTTAGTCCGGGTTTGTCCAAGCGAAATATGCAAGTGATGGCAATGCAGATGGGGTAAATATTCAACTCAAAACTAGTTCAAAGATGCATTTATGGGGCTATATAAGAACAAACTCTCTAGCAAGCGGCAGGCACTCTTTACGATCACCTTGCAGCATTTTCAGGCGCTCAGAGTCTTTATATAGCCCATTAAAAGTCACTGCACTTAATGTTTCCTTTAAATGCTCTCTGCTCTCTGGCCGCCCTGCTATCCTATCGCAGCGTTCATTACTTTCTCTAGTCCAGTTTATGGTATTCTGGTTTATTTTTATTTTCATCAGGCTAAAGTGATCTGAAATTCAAGTTTGTATTTTTTACTTAGCATGTGGCATAATTTATTTAAAAGCATGTTTTATGAAGGGTTCTTGTTGACCCATTGGTCTGGAGATGCTATTATTCTGGGCTGGCAGGTTCCTCATCTGCATCAGGATATTCCACCCAAGTGTCTCCTGTAATCTCTTAATTTCTCTGCATAAGTCGATGCGGATAAGAGCCTCAGTTCATGTAATGTAATGAAATGTAATGTCTGACTGACGCAGGTGAGGTCATCGGAGATGTGGCCATTTCTCAAATCACTCAGCACCGCCTGACCTATAACCCAAGTGGGTGCGAATGCTTATCCACACCGCAGAGCACTAAAAATGGCTGCTGCGACAGTGAGCGGAGCTCCGGAATGTTCCACACAGTTCCCCAGAGTTCAGGCATGATAGAAACAAATCCAGGTGTTAAAGTGACTACATCTGAAAATCCTTTCGGAAACAGCAGGGGCTGCATTTCATTCTTCAGCAAAAACAATTATACGACCCAAACATCGCAGAGTTACATCCCTAAATCCTTCAAAAGATTATCGAACACGCTGATAAAATCAGATTTTTTTTTTTCGATGCAGCTCTTGCCTCCTGTTCATTGGCCTTGCAGAGATGGACACTGCCTCAGCCTGTCTCAGCCATTTATAGACCCATTGATTCACATAGTTCTGAGAATGCTGAAACAAGCCAAGCAGACCAATTTTAACCTCAAATATTTGGTGTTTCTTGCGTGGGAAAAAAAATATGTAGCCCTTCAAATGTCCAGCAAACAAATGGAGAAAATCCATCACAAACAATATCGTCTGTAACAAGGTCCTCCGAACCTTTCGGTATGCAGCTATTATACTAAATGCCCTTGGAGTTGCAAACTTACACTTGGCTCTGTGAAACTGAAGATGCAATGGCTCTGTCAAAGAATTCAATAAAATAAAGTAAAATAAAATTTTAAAAATGTGCTGCCAATTTTCAACTGGGAGGCATTGCTTCAAAGGACTTTCAAAGCAGTTAAGGCAAGCTCGAGGAAGAAGAGAGCGAATTTTCCGCAAATGAATCCGACGATAGTCCTGTGAAGTTCTAACGGATTTGCAAGCAACGCTGCCGCGAAATGGAGTCGTCCCTCGCGGCTCCGGGACGGCCTCGCTCGTAGGTTTTTACGACTACACTGCGCCTCTTCCCCGCGAGCCCCTGCAGTTTTCCGCCACCGGCGAACGAAGCTTCCACGTCAACTTTTTTCCCCACCTGCAGCACTGGCGGCGATATGATCTAGCACCGTAAATTGCCGCTAACTTTATTGTCACAGGGCTGTTATTGACCGAGGTAAGCTTTAACCACGCTACTGTAAATCAGGGGGAGGCTCCTCCACCCCCTCTCGCTCTCGGTCTCTGGCAGTCTTTTTACTCTCATCTTTGCCTTTCTCTCATGTTTAATCAGTCCCGCTGCAGAAGGACTCTGAATTATTGATCGGAGGAGGCCTGGATGAAAGGCTTGGAGACTAAGAAAAAGCAAAAGAGAGAGGGGAGGGCCTGATGTATGAGAGAGAGTGTTATGGTGGAACCAGAAGAGGGAGAGCGGATGGCCGAAACAGGAGGCAAACACACCTTAAAATGGAAAGTAGAAGCAGTGCATACAGTACAGGGCAGCCTGTATGTTCTCAAGGTGACTCTCACAGTGGGGATTAAAAAATGGCGCAATATGAAAAACTATTTTCCCCTTCACCATTTCTTCCATTTTTGTTTATTTGTCATAATTTGAATGTTTCTGACCATTCAAGTGATTTTAATGTAAGACAAAGACTGAATGAGTAAATATAAACTGCAGTTTCATTTCCTGAAGGTGAAAGGTCATTTATAAGCTGTATCAACCATGTGGGAAACCACTGGCCCCCCAAAATCGAATAACCAGTTGCGCTACCTTTGGCAGCATTTGCGCTAACATGAGCAATAACTGGCGATGAGTCTTCTGTGTAGTTGTTGGGGAAGTTTGGCCCGTCTCCCTCTTACATCAGTTTTAATGAGCCCAGTCTCATTCCAACACGTCATATGGTGACCTGACCAAGCGGCAATATTCAGCGAAAAAGGAGGCCTTTGGCGTCCTTATTTGATCCTGGTTTAAAACGGCCTTTACCCCTCAACCCCTAACCCGAACACCTAATCCTAAATGTCAAATAATGATGCCAGAAGCCTCCTTTTTTTCGTATATCAACACTTGGTCAGGTGGCGTCACTTTATGATTAGTCAGGATGAGAACATGAGTTTTAATTCAGGCACATTGAAGGGTTTTCGAGCACGAACAGCCTGTGTGAGGTCGTGCCACAGCATTTCAGTTCGATTCAAGTCAGGTATTAGACTAGGCCACAATAAAATTATCATTTTTTTCTTTGGAACATTTCAGTGGTGCTTGTGTGTTTCTGATCTCTGTCCAGCAGCATAACCGAACTGCACTTCAGCTTTAGGTCATAAACTGATGGCCGGACATTTTCCTTCGGGACTTTCTTGAAGAGCAGAATTCTTGGCTACATCAGTTATGGGATGTTGCCCAGGCCCTGAAGCTGCAAAGTACCCCAGACCATCAAACTACCACCACATGTTTGACTGTTGGAATGATGCTCTGAGTGTGGATGCTCTGTTAGCTTTACTCCAGGTGTAATGGGACCCATGTCTTACAGAAGTTCCACTTTTGACTCACCAGTTCGCAGAATACCATCCAAAAAGTCTTGGGGATCATCGAGATGTTTTTCTTTTTTTTTGGCAAATCTTAGATCATACACTCAACAAAAATATAAACGCAACACTTTTGTTTTTGCTCCCATTTGTCACGAGATGGACTCAAAGATCTAAAATTCATTCCAGATACACAATATTACCATTTCTCTCAAACATTGTTCACAAATCTGTCTAAATGTGTGATAGTGAGCACTTTTGCTTTGCTGAGACAATCCATCCCACCTCACAGGTGTGCCACATCAAGATGCTCATCAGACACCATGATTAGTGCACAGATGTACCTTATACTGCCCACAATAAAAGGCCACTCTTGCTTCATGTAAGTGAAACACAGAGCAACCAGTCATAAGGAAAAGGAAAATCAACACAATCACCCTGATTAATTCGGTTTATATGTTCATAGTAATATGAGCCTTCCCTGGAAATGACAAATTCTCACACCACACAATACTTTGTCTTGTTTTATTGCAACAAATATTGCATTTGACACACAATGCAGCATAAACTGCGAACAAACAGTTTATAAAGATGTTATGCTCACAAAAAATATTTACTTCAAAGATGTTTCACTGCAGAGATGTCGCAGAATTTACTTTCACAAAAATTAATTGCTTCACTGAAAAAGACGGTTGCTTTTTTTATTTCTTTACTTTTTAAATTTCTTTAAAGTTTAAACTTAACAAAACTTTTTCTAGAGAAGCCAAGGTTTCAAAATAAGAACTTCTTAATGAGATGCACGCATCGGCCAAGCCAATTTGGATGAAAGCAGCCATGGAAAAATGTTGTCAAAGCTCAAGTATTCAAGTGCACATTCATTTCAGTTTTGAATCCATTATTCACAATTGAAGACAAAGCAGTGCAAAAGTTATAATCTATGAACCCATATGAGCCAGGCATTTAAAGCCAAACATGATTCAACTGCTTATTTGTGGAGAATTGCAGCAGTTTAGCTGGTAAATGCCCATTTATTTTCACTCCGAGCCCAATCAATCGTCACCCGACCAAAATGAGTTGGCACATGAGGCACTAGAAAGATTAATATGGAACTGTGTCTTCAATAATTGGACTATTTCTTTTCCTCTCCACATTTCCTTGATCTTGCTAGGAAGCATCACATCGGTCAAAGGGAAAGTTGCAGGGAGAGTTTAAGGGTACCTTGGGACATGTCTGAGAAAAACTGGCTGTCCTTCCATTGACTACACCATGAGCTCAGTGGCAAAGGTAGCCTTTGCAATTTATTGGAAAGCATTACAACACCGAAGATGTATCCAGGACCTCCAGTTGCAAAGGATTCCTCTCCATATTTGTGTTTCCTTGCTTGAAGGATGCCGAAACGGAGCCTCTTTTGCCTCTTTTACTTATGAAATGGACTGTTCAGTTGCTTCTTGTCATGGCTACCAGCCAAACTATTTTGGGTCCAAGTTCCTTAATGTTGAAAGCGTTATGATCCAGACGAGGAATCCAGATTGGATGCAGAGTTCAGTCCAGTAGTCAGTTTATTGACAGCAATACGGTAACCGTGGGATAGAGCTCAGATGATGGAGGTACAGTTCAGGTGTTGTGGGCAAAAGGGGGAATCGCCAGTCACCAGGCCAGTGGCATTCCAGGATAACTGCCCGGTGGAGTGTGCACGTCATCGAGCAGAACTGTCCGAAGGCAGGATGGAGTAGATTACGAGGAACTTGATTCCAATTTTGAAGACTGTAAAAGGATTGGGAGCTTGTTCCAATAAACTGGGCAGAGGAACATACTTGACATGAGATATAAACCAATCAACAGAGACATTACCTCTGACAGACATGCAAGTTACTGAGTGGGAGGACACAGAATGTATTCACACAAGGATTGTGATAAAAGGTTCCCTGATGTTTAGAGAATTTGGATTATTCAAAGACCAGCATATATCCGTACTTTTCCTTTAATTAAATGGCATGCTGATTATAAACCTGAATCACACTGCGTCTCATCAATTTACATAAAAACAGCAGGAAATATTTTGGCATGCATTTTTTAATTAGTATAATATTAATTAATGCATTTATTTCATCATTAGTTGGTTACCCATGATACTACAAAGATAAGTAATAAGGTGCCAAAGTTTATCTGGGGTGAGTTGAAGCAACTATGTTTCTGGTGTTTGTAAGGCGCTGAACACCAATGCCATTCTGCACATTAAACACCAGCAGAAATCATTGACCCGTATGAACAAGAGCCATCAGGGGACAGCAGATCCCCCAGCCCCACGTCATCAACTTCAGATGAGCAAAAGGCACCCAATCTGGCCACCAAGTTTAGTGAAAAAACATTGAACAGTTTTCAAGTTATGCTCCGGAAACAAAATGTTCACAGACAGAGGAATGGACGGACAGACAACCGCACCCATGACTCTATCCCTCCGCATTATATGCCGAGGGGATAAAAATTACTATAGTTCCAAGCTATAGTTATCCAGTATTAAATGGATGGTATTTTCTTCCCATCATTGAGTAGTATTACTGTAGTGGTACTATAGTCATACAAACTACAGCAATGCAGTTGTGTGGATTATAGTAATATTGTGGTCCTGTTAACTGTGGTAATAAAAAAATACTATAGTATTACTGAGAAATAACTGTTGGATATTTTCATCAGGGGCAATTTGAATAAATCTCTGTGAATTCCAAGGGATTCCAGATTCCATTCCAAGTTTCCAAGTGTAAATAGTAAACCAGGAGTGTTTGGCTAAGTACTTTCAATTTCAATAAATATTTAAATTCAGTTCCTCATGTAATTAAACTTGTACTCTGACTGCATGTCGCACATGGTTGTGCATCTAAGTACCATGCCGACGGGGCTCAGTTTGCTCAAGTGACCATTCCATGCTCGTTGTGTAGTTTACAGCTAAATCCATTTACGTGCATTTAAAAGCTTTCGCTTGATTAGCCTTGGTATTTTTATAAAGTAGTCACTATCCAATGATGCACAGTTTAAGGTACCAATAGATCTGTTCCCCGGCCAATCAGTGCGGGGCTAATTATCATAGATGTGATAATGTGAGGAACAAAACTGCCTGTTCCTTAGAGGAGAGAGAATGTCAGGCAGGGAATGGACAAGAAATGTGATTATTTGTATGGAGTTTTTTTTTTGCTCAACAGTTGACAAACTCCCTCTTAAATATCCAATAATGCATAATCTTACCGAAAGAAAAACAACATCATATGAGAGCTTTAAATGCTGCGTGAAGTTTCATCAACAAGTGCACAGCTTGTGTCTGTGTTTGGCTTGCCATGAGATGGCCCTTCCAGAAAGGATGGAAGTCTCTCCAAGTATTTAGACTGTCAAATAACAGAATGCTTGGAGTAAGGGGAAAAGGTGATATTCACTTCTTTTTCTTAAAACTTTTACTGATCAATCTTATTTCATATGTTAAATTTATTCACAGATCCATTGGAATTCCTCTGTCTGATGAAACACAATCATTGGTCATTTGGAGGATTCAATCATATGGACTTTGTAATGTGGAAAGAAGCCACTAGGTGGCAGTATTGACCTTTTTTTGTTAAGCCCAGTCAGGAGCTAGGTTTGGGCATGTCCTGGGCACGTCTGAGAGGGGAAGTCCCAGAGGGAAAAAAAAGTCTAAAAGGTGGGAGGGGTCTGCAAAAGAGTATATAAGGAGAGAAATTGAGAGAGTAAAGTAGTAGGAGAAATTGCAAGCAGAAGGATACATTTGACCAGACCTGTCACTCTTTTCAACCTGTGAAGCTTTTTGTGGATTTTTGCCTGTGTTGGTGCATTTTCCTCACCCTGAACATCACCAAACAACCCAACCAAAGGGACTGTAAATATTTTTTTTCTTGTATATTATCAATCTTGGTCAGTAGTATAAATTGTAGGTTTGTGTTGGTCTTTGTCAAATTAAATCTGTTTGAGTTTTAAAATTTTTTCTGTCATCCCTTGCTGTCATAAATGTCATAACAAATTGGGCCATAACAACTTAGGCAGAACTTCACAGTTTTCAGAGCAGCCATCTTGTGGTGACCCCATGAGAGTCCAGCTCTGGTAGGGGAGAGGGATATTGATCATTAACAGAAGACAGGAGGCGCTCAATCACAAGGATCGAGGCTCCAGGGCAATACTGCCGATGACAGCAAGGACTAACAACCTCAAGTCAACAGCATGACTGTAGATAGAAAATTGACCTGCAAATTGACAGCAGTGGGAATGAACTTGAGGGCCAGCAGTTCATCTCCTGACAATGAATCCCGACAATGAAGTCATAAAAACTAATAGTCATAGTGGTGTGATGATGATTAATGCAAATATCTGATCATTGAATAATGAAAATGAATGCTACAGACCGTATTCATGTTAATAATAGATAGTGTTACAAAAATAACTGCTGATCATTGAGTTTTCCATAACTTACAGCCTCATAATTGGTGCCACCTGCCCTGAAAACCAACACTGAACTGACTCAAGAGCAGTCACGTGTCCCCCAGGTTCAACCAAAATAATTTTTCCTCACATATGGATACAGGTCCAGAATTAGCACAACAGGGATTTCTGATTGACTGTCAGACTTTGCAGTAGTAAAAGGCCTCTTCAGACCATTTGAAAAATATTCTCAATGTTCTCACCATTCTGTAGGATTACTGCTAAAATCCTTTATAAATGACAAGCATAAAGCTCCATCTTGATTTTGATTCTGTTCACAGAAAAAAATGGTAAAGATCTTAAGGGATTCAACTTGTCTGTATACCAGCCTCTGGAGTTGTTAATATGATTTAATAGCTCAGAGGAAGTCATTCATTTGTGGCAGGTCTCAATCCGTCACACCTGAGGTGCTCCAGCAAGCTTTTCATCGACAGACACACCTTTTTCATCCTAACACCGTGTCAGCGAGTTTCTCTCTGTCTGTTGGCCTGTTCATTTTTCACTTACCTGAGAGCCAACATTTTGTGTTTGTTTTTACCAAGCTATTACCAACAAAGTTGTAAAGCATTATCACACAGCAAAATGGATTTGTTCGTCATTCTGCAGCCAATTTATTCTCAAAGATGCACAAACATACAAACAATTATGAACAAAAGCACATACAAATGAACACAAAAACATGTGTTGAGTGCATGCATGTACTCACAGTAGCATCCGCATGTGGGCACACACAAATTACTAACCCACACACACACACACACACACTCACTCACACGTACGTGCACACGCGAACGCGCGCACACATACACACACACACATGCACACACACACATGTACGTGCACACACATACACACGTGCACGCCCACACACTCACACGCACACACACACACACACACACACACACACAAGGCCAGGGCCACTTCAAATTTCATTTCAAACTTGCTGCTGTCACAGCAAGGAAGACTTCAAGATTCACACCCAGGAGACAAAATGAAATTCGATCACAGGCATCATGAATTTTCCCTTCACCTAAGACGAGCTCCCACGTCACAATATTCGTCTGAATGCCATCAATTCACACAGGGACTCGTCAATATTCAGGAAGTTCCAACAGGGACAATTTGATTAATATTAATGAATATTAGCCTAGGATATTTCCTGCGATGGATTAAGGAAATTGGCATAATGCTTGTTAAATCTAAACAAGCGCGTTCTCTGCGTTTCAATGGAAACACTTCTAAGCGCCCCCAAATTTTCCCTTGGGAGCAAACAGTAACATAAAAGAAGTCCAGCACCACAGTCTCTTTGTATCTGGCAACTGAAGTGTGAAATGAAATTCATATTTTCATCCCCAGAAAGAACAGTCAAGCAGACGCAATTAGAGCCTTACTTTTCCTGCCTACCAACTGACCAAAACCAGTTATTTTTCTTTGCTGTATTGGAAGTATGGAAACATCAAACAATGTCCCTTGTTCAAAAATGCTTCTTAATGACCACAAAGAGAGAGAAGAGAATGGCAAGTCTTCCCAATAATATTTTTACTGCTGCCTTGAAATGGAGCAGGGAAGCCCACAACCTGCAATTAAACTATGCAGAGACCGTAGGGCATGCAAATCAATTCCTATTGCCGGCAAACACTTTCAGATGAAATATTGCCGGAACGCCAGTGCTGAATAATGGTGATAAAACATACTCATAATATATTATAATGTTGAAATGATGTCCTGCTGGTCATTAAGAGCCATTTTCAAAGAATGACAAATTCTCACCACTTTTTTTTCAGTCATGGAAATGAGCATTTTTATAGACTGAAGGGACAGCAACTGAATGGAGCCACAGTATAAATATTTGCATAATGAGTTCAGTGGCACTCAGCTGTAAGTCACGCTCAAAAAAACAAAAATGACCACTTTTCTTTAAGTGCAGGAACAACAGGAACTTTTCTGTTTTGATTTATTTCAGCTCGAGCATAGTGGCCTATTCAAATTTTTATCCTCACCCACCTTCTAGTAACTTCTGTCTCTTTGACTCTCAGCCACAGTACAGACCACCATTTTGCAGATACGCAGCTTATAATAAAGACGGAGCGTGTTCCCAAACACGTTTTGCGGTCGGATAATTTCGAAGTGTCTGGGTGAGAGCATTCACACCGTTTCTCGCCGAGCGCTGGCAGGTTAAAAATTTAAGGAGAGCTGGGTATCCTTCTGACTACACCCATTAAAATTTCTGACCTCGCACCGCTAGTTTTCCCATTTGGCGGATTAGTGCAGGCTAGGGGTGTTAGATACCAGTCCTGGAGGGCCTATATGTCAACAGACTTCTGCGGTGTGTCCTTTCAATCAACCAGTTAATTCACCAATTAAAGATTTGCAGGCTCCTTAGCCAATAAGAGACCTAAATGAATCATGTAAATATGCCAACAGCTATCTGAAACTGCGGCTGTCCGGGACACCTCTGGAGTTGGTCGACACCCCTGCTCCCCCCCCAACTCCACATCATCCCATCTCCACATTTTTCACTGTGGCACAGCTCTGCAGTGAGGTGAAAGCTTTTTTTATCACTCCGGTCTACAGTTTAGGACAAGTGTCCGGACTGTAATTCAGTGGCACAATTTCATAGTTCAGCGCACATAGCGATTTATCGATCCACTCTCCGTTGAACCTCGGACTGTGCCATCTGAACAGGTCAGACACATCTAGGAGCCAAGATCTGTAACAGGATCTCCATCTCAATGTCCCGTTTTTATCATTTCAGATGGAAGCCACGTAAAAGCAATACAGTGATTTGCTATTGCTGTCTCACAGCACTGTATGATAAAAGCATCCCACATAAAAGCTTACTATTTCAATAAATATATTCACACGCGGCGCCTGTACATGTGTCTGCATTATGATCGACAATACCGCGACTGCTGTTTGATGTAGGCTCCTCAATGCTACACACATCTCCAGAATATACCTATTACCACGTGTATGCCTTAATGCACATCAAAAGCGCGTGCTGGTAAACCTATGTACCATATGTGCGCAAGCTATAATGCTATCTGCCTTCCTCAAAGACCAGGAGATCAAAGGAGAGGAACTGAATATTGTTCAATGTGAAACTGTGATACATTTCGAGCTGGTTTAAACTTTGAAAGATGAGTCCGCCGGCTGCCTTAAAATGTGAGTTAACTCGACTAAATGGGAGTCGACTCAACTTGAAGATTAGCTTTGTTTCAACTCAGCATTAATCAAGAAAATGAAATGTAAGTTTAGCTTTTGTAAACTTGTGAACTTGAGTTAAATAAGTAATGCTTGTCATGGCAAGTGTCGTTAAAGAAAAGAAGTATGTTCGCATCACTTAATGGGGACATTATGTTTTGCAGAGCACGCATCCTTGTACTTCTACCCTTGCGAGGACATTACATTGACTTCCATTCATTCATTGTGAGTCTTTGCAGCCTCTCAATAATCTTAACAATCAGCAACACATGCCTTACCCAAACCTTTACCCATCCCTAATTATAACCTTACCCCTAACCTTAACAATAACTGTAAGTCAGAATTTGTCTTGATAGTTATGAGAACAGGTGAAAATGTCCTCACTTCCCAATAATATCCCCACTTTGTAGGGAAAAAAACTTTTCCAGTTCTCGCAGTGAGGCAAGTGCAAAAACATGCACGATCTTTCAGCGGCCCTTTTTTCAAATAGAGTTCTTTTAGGGAGAATTTCAGCTGAGCGAAACAGCAGGACAATC
>CM056584.1:4236241-4238741 GCA_029721435.1 Gymnothorax reevesii | reverse complement strand
TTAAAGTTTTCCACTATTTTTTTTACACAAGCCTTCACAGGTTGGAGAGCCTCTGGCCATCTTTACTTCTGAGAGACTCAGCCTCTCTAAGACATCCCTTTTATAGCCAATCATGTTACACACCTGATGCCATTTAACTTAATTACTTGCTAAATGTTCTTTCAGCTGATTCTCTTGTATATAATTGCTTTTTCAGCCCTTTTTTGCCTGTGTCCTAACTTTTTTGAAACTTGTTGCAGCCAGAAAATTTGAAATAAGCTAATTTTGTGGATAAAAATGTAAAATGTCTCAGTTTCAACATTTGAAATGTCATCTATGTTCTGAATAACATATTGGCTCATGTGATCTGAAAGTCATTGCATTTTGATTTTATTCACAACTTACACTTTGTCTCAACTATTTTGGAATTGGGGTTGTGTAAGCATATATAAATATATACATTCACATATTTCATTCAAGGCCAAATCTTAATTTCACCATTTTACAAGGGAGAGAAAGCACTAGAGTTAGCCATGGCAGGTATTAAAATGTATCTCAACACTGGCAATATTTTTCCCCTCCGGGTAAGATATGCATTCATTTTATTTTATAATTAAAACATCCAAAGACAGGCCGTTTACTTCCTATTACAAGAAAAAAAAAAGACTCACTTTATCTGCTCCATTGTTGTGTAGTAGCCAATTTATGATTTGAATTTTTTTTTGTTTTTTGTTTACATTGGCTGAAGCTTATGTTTATGGTAATATCACAATTTTTCTTCTGAATATGGCTTACAAACAAATGTGTTCATGCTGTCTCGGGTTCAAACAAGGACAGATGAGCGTGTTATTGCACAGCTGCATTGTAAAATGGAGTAACACTAACACTACTACAGCCACGAGTAGGACTACCAGGGGTACCACGATAATGCTTCTACAAACCCCAGTGCCAATGAAGTTACACATTGTGTAAAATGTGAATAAAAACAGAATTCAATGATTTGCGAATCTCATAAACCCACATTTTATTCAGAATAGAAGGTGGACAACATAATAGATGTTGAAAATTAGAAATTTTACCATTTTTTGAAAAATATTAGCTCATTTTGAAGTTGATGGCAGCAACTCATCTCAAAAAAGTTGGGACGGGACCATGTTTACCTTTGTGTAGCATCCCCTCTTCTTTTAACAACAGTGTGTAAATGTCCAGGAAGTGAGGAGACCAATTGCTGTTTTGGGATAGGGATGTTGTCCCACTTGTCTGATGTAGGATTCTATCTTCTAACAGTCCTGGGTCTTCTAAGCCAGATTTTTCATTTTATGATGGGCCAAATGTTTTCTATTGGTGAATGGTCTGGACTGCTGGCAGACCATTTCAGTACCCGGACTATTCTGCAGCGAAGCCATGCTGTTCCGATGGATGAAGTATGTCGCATTTTCTAGCTGAAATATGCAAGGCCTTCTCTGAAAGAAACAATTGTTGTAAAACCTCTATATACTTTTCAGCATTGATAAGGCCTGTCCAGATGTGTAAGCTGCCGATGCCTTCGGCACTAATGCAACTCCATACCATCACAGAATATCAAATTTAGATTCATCTGACCTCAGGACAGTTTCCCATTTTGCCTCAGTCCATTTTAATTGAGCTCTGGCCCAGAGAAGACACCAGCATTTCTGGATCGTGTTCACATTTGGCTTCTTCTTTGCATGATACAGCTTTAACTTGCATTAGTGGTTTGCGCTGCAAACTGTGCTCACAGACAATGATTTCTGGAAGTGTTCCTGAGCCCTTGCAGTGAATTCCAGTGCAGAATCAGGCCTGTTTGTAATGCAGTGCCACTGCCGCCTGAGGCCCTGAAGATCAGGAGCATCCAATACGTCTTCGGCCTCAGACCCGCAGAGATTTATCCAGAGTCTCTGAATCTTCTGATGATATTATATACTGTAGATGGTAGGATATTCAAAATCAGTGCAATTTTACATTAAGGAACATGTTTCTGAAATTGTTCCACAATTTTTAGAGTCAGTTTTTCGCAGATTGGTGAACCTCTGCCCATCGTTACTTCTGAGAGACTCCGCCACTCTAAAATGCTCATGTTACCGACCTGCTGTTAATTAACCCAATTACTAGTAACATGCTCCACAAGCTGCTTTTTATTAGTATCTTTCACTTGTCCAGCCTTTTGTTTCCCCATCCCAACTTTTTTGTGATGTGTTGCTGCCATCAAATCCAAAATGAGCTAATATTTTTCATGAAATGGTAAAATGTCTCACTTTCAACATCAGACATGTTATCTATGTTCTATTGTGAATAAAATGTGGGTTTATGAGATTTACAAATCATTGCATTCTGTTTTTATTCACATTTTACACAACGTCCCACCTTCATTGGAATCTGTACATCTATTACTACTACTACTAATAATAATAATAATAAATCTGTCTGATGCATAGATTATTAAATGCAATATTATCTTTAATTCTAATCAATGGTGTTATACCTATAATAATCACGATGTCAA